>JANJGN010002430.1:0-71541 GCA_026770705.1 Isurus oxyrinchus
TACCTGGATTAGAGTCAATGAGGCCTGTACCTGATTAGAGTCAATGAGGCCTGTACCTGGATTAGAGTCAATGAGGCCTGTACCTGGATTAGAGTCAATGAGGCCTGTACCTGATTAGAGTCAATGAGGCCTGTACCTGGATTAGAGTCAATGAGATCTGGAGCTGGATTAGAGTCAATGTGACCTGTGCATGTATTACAGTCAATGAGACCAGTACCTCGAGTAGTGTCCATGAGATCATTACCTTGATTACAGTCAATAAATCCTGCACCCGGATTAGTGTCACTGAGACCCGTACCTGCATTAACGTCAGTGAGAGCTGTACCTGAATTAGTGTCATTTAACCTTGAACCTGGATTAGTGTCACTGAGACCTGTACCAGCATTAACGTCAATGAGACCTGTAACTGGATTCGTGCCAATGCACCTTGTAGTTGGATTAGATTCCATGAGAAATTTATCTGTATGAGAGTCAATGATGCCTGTATTTGATTCGAGTCAATTTGTTCTGTACCTGGATGAAAGCTAATGAGATCTGTACCTGGGTTAGTATCAATGAGACCGGTACCAGGATTAGAGTCAAAGAGACCAGTGCCTGGATTAGAGTCAATGAGGCCTGTACCTGTGTTGGTGTGAATGAGACCTGTACCTGGATTAGTGTCAATGAGACCTGTACCTGCATTAGAGTCAATGAGACTTGTACCTGGATTAGAGTCAATGATACCTGTACCTGGATTAGAGACAAAGAGGCCTGTACCTGGTTTAGAGACAAAGAGGCCTGTACCTGGTTTAGAGACAAAGAGGCCTGTACCTGGTTTAGAGACAATGAAACCTGTACCTGGTTTAGAGACAAAGAGGCCTGTACCTGGATTAGAGTCAATGAGGCCTGTACCTGGATTAGGGACAATGAGACCTGTACCTGCATTAGAGGTCAATGAGACCTGTACCTGGATTAGAGTCAATGATACCTGTACCTGGATTAGAGACAAAGAGGCCTGTACCTGGTTTAGAGGCAAAGAGACCTGTACCTGGATTAGAGTCAATGAAACCTGTACCTGGATTAGTGTCAATGAGACCAGTAACAGGATTAGATTCAATGAGAACTGTACCTGTATTAGTGTCAATGAGGCCTGTACCTGGATTAGTGTCAATGAGACCAGTACCAGGATTAGAGTCAATGAGACCAGTACCTGGATTAGAGACAATGAGGCTTGTATCTGGATTAGAGACCAAGGGACCTGTACCTGGATTAGTGTCAATGAGAACTGTACTTGGTTTATAGACAATGAAACCTGTACTTGGTTTAGAGACAAAGAAACCTGCACCTGGATTAGAGTCATGAGGCCTTTACCTGGATTAGAGTCAATGGGACCTGTACCTGGATTAGAGTCAATGAGGCCTGTACCAGGATTAGAGTCAATGAGACCTGCACCTGGATTAGAGTCAATGAGACCTGTACCTGGATTAGAGTCAATGAGACTTGTACCTGGATTAGAGTCAGTGAGGCCTGTACCAGGATTAGTATTAATAAGAACTGTACCTGGATTAGTGTCAATGAGACCAGTACCAGGATTAGAGTCAATGAGACCAGTACCTGGATTAGTGTCAATAGACCAGTACCAGGATTAGAGTCAATGAGGCCTGTACCTGGATTAGTATCAGTGAGACCAGTACCACGATTAGAGTTAATGAGACCAGTACCTGGATTAGAGACAATGAGTCCGGTACCTGGATTAGAGCCAATGGGACCTGTACCTGGATTAGAGTCAATGAGGCCTGTATCTGGATTAGAGACAATGAGGCCTGTACCTGGATTAGTGTCAATGAGACCAGTACCAGGATTAGAGTCAATGAGTCCTGTACCTGGATTAGAGAAAAAGAGGCCTGTACCTTGATTAGAGTCAATGAGGCCTGTACCTGGATTAGAGTCAATGAGACCTGTACCTGGATTAGGGATAATGAGACCTGTACCGGAATTAGAGTCAATGAGACCTGTGCCTGGATTAGAGTCAATGAGACCTGTACCTGGATTAGGGATAATGAGACCTGTACCGGAATTAGAGTCAATGAGACCTGTACCTGGATTAGAGTCAATGAGACCTGTACCTGGATTAGAGACAAAGAGGCCTGTACCTGGTTTAGAGTCAATGAGTCCTGTACCTGGATTAGAGACAAAGAGGCCTGTACCTGGATTAGAGACCTAGGGACCTGTACCTGGATTAGAGACAATGAAACCTGTACCTGGTTTAGTATCAATAAGGCCTGTACCTGGATTAGTGTCACTGAGGCCTGTACCAGGATTAGTATTAATAAGAACTGTACCTGGATTAGTGTCAATGAGACAGTACCAGGATTAGTGTCAATGAGACCAGTACCGGGATTAGAGTCAATGAGACCTGCACCTGGATTAGAGTCAATGAGGCCTGTACCTGGATTAGAGTCAATGAGACCTGTAGCTGGATTAGAGTCAATGAGACCTGTACCAGGATTAGTGTCAATGAGACCAGTAACAGGATTAGAGTCAATGAGACCTGTACCTGTATTAGTGTCAATGAGACCTGTACATGGATTAGTGTCAATGAGACCTGTACTTGGATTAGTGTCAATGAGGCCTGTACCTGGATTAGTGTCAATGAGACCAGTACCAGGATTAGAGTCAATAAGACCAGTACCTGGATTAGAGACAATGAGGCTTGTATCTGGATTAGAGACCAAGGGACCTGTACCTGGATTAGTGTCAATGAGAACTGTACTTGGTTTATAGACAATGAAACCTGTACTTGGTTTAGAGACAAAGAAACCTGCACCTGGATTAGAGTCATGAGGCCTTTACCTGGATTAGAGTCAATGGGACCTGTACCTGGATTAGAGTCAATGAGGCCTGTACCAGGATTAGAGTCAATGAGACCTGCACCTGGATTAGAGTCAATGAGACCTGTACCTGGATTAGAGTCAATGAGACTTGTACCTGGATTAGAGTCAGTGAGGCCTGTACCAGGATTAGTATTAATAAGAACTGTACCTGGATTAGTGTCAATGAGACCAGTACCAGGATTAGAGTCAATGAGACCAGTACCTGGATTAGTGTCAATAGACCAGTACCAGGATTAGAGTCAATGAGGCCTGTACCTGGATTAGTATCAGTGAGACCAGTACCACGATTAGAGTTAATGAGACCAGTACCTGGATTAGAGACAATGAGTCCGGTACCTGGATTAGAGCCAATGGAACCTGTACCTGGATTAGAGTCAATGAGGCCTGTATCTGGATTAGAGACAATGAGGCCTGTACCTGGATTAGTGTCAATGAGACCAGTACCAGGATTAGAGTCAATGAGTCCTGTACCTGGATTAGAGAAAAAGAGGCCTGTACCTTGATTAGAGTCAATGAGGCCTGCACCAGGATTAGAGACAATGAGACCTGTACCTGGATTAGAGTCAATGAGGCCTGTACCTGGATTAGTGTCAATGAGACCAGTACCAGGATTAGAGTCAATGAGTCCTGTACCTGGATTAGAGAAAAAGAGGCCTGTACCTTGATTAGAGTCAATGAGGCCTGTACCAGGATTAGAGACAATGAGGCCTGTACCTTGATTAGAGTCAATGAGGCCTGTACCAGGATTAGAGTCAATGAGGCCTGTACCTGGATTAGAGTCAATGAGACCTGTACCTGGATTAGGGATAATGAGACCTGTACCGGAATTAGAGTCAATGAGACCTGTACCTGGATTAGAGTCAATGAGACCTGTACCTGGATTAGAGACAAAGAGGCCTGTACCTGGTTTAGAGTCAATGAGTCCTGTACCTGGATTAGAGACAAAGAGGCCTGTACCTGGATTAGAGACCTAGGGACCTGTACCTGGATTAGAGACAATGAAACCTGTACCTGGTTTAGTATCAATAAGGCCTGTACCTGGATTAGTGTCACTGAGGCCTGTACCAGGATTAGTATTAATAAGAACTGTACCTGGATTAGTGTCAATGAGACAGTACCAGGATTAGTGTCAATGAGACCAGTACCGGGATTAGAGTCAATGAGACCTGCACCTGGATTAGAGTCAATGAGGCCTGTACCTGGATTAGAGTCAATGAGACCTGTAGCTGGATTAGAGTCAATGAGACCTGTACCAGGATTAGTGTCAATGAGACCAGTAACAGGATTAGAGTCAATGAGACCTGTACCTGTATTAGTGTCAATGAGACCTGAACATGGATTAGTGTCAATGAGACCTGTACTTGGATTAGTGTCAATGAGGCCTGTACCTGGATTAAAGTCAATGAGGCCTGTACCTGGATTAGAGTCAATGACACCTGTACCTGGATTAGTGTCAATGAGGCCTGTACCTGGATTAGTGTCAATGAGGCCTGTACCTGGATTAGAGTCAATGAGACCAGTAACAGGATTAGAGTCAATGAGACCTGTACCTGTATTAGTGTCAATGAGACCTGTACATGGATTAGTGTCAATGAGACCAGTACCAGGATTAGAGTCAATGAGGCCTGTACCTGGATTAGAGTCAATGAGACCTGTACATGGATTAGTGTCAATGAGACCAGTACCAGGTTTAGAGACAATGAGACCTGTACCTGGATTAGAGTCAATGAGGCCTGTACCTGGATTAGAGTCAATGAGACCTGTACCTGGATTAGTGTCAATGAGGCCTGTACCTGGATTAGAGTCAATGAGACCTGTACCTGGATTAGTGTCAATGAGACCAGTAACAGGATTAGAGTCAATGAGACCTGTACCTGTATTAGTGTCAATGAGACCTGTACATGGATTAGTGTCAATGAGACCAGTACCAGGATTAGAGTCAATGAGGCCTGTACCTGGATTAGTGTCAATGAGACAGTACCAGGATTAGAGTCAATGAGACCAGTACCTGGATTAGAGACAATGAGGCTTGTACCTGGATTAAAGCCAATGGGGCCTGTACCTGGATTAGAGTCAATGAGACCTGTACCTGGATTAGAGTCAATGAGGCCTGTACCTGGATTAGAGACAAAGAGACCTGCACCTGGATTAGAGTCAATGAGGCCTGTACCTGGATTAGAGTCAATGAGACCTGTAGCTGGATTAGAGTCAATGAGACCTGTACCAGGATTAGTGTCAATGAGACCAGTAACAGGATTAGAGTCAATGAGACCTGTACCTGTATTAGTGTCAATGAGACCTGTACATGGATTAGTGTCAATGAGACCTGTACTTGGATTAGTGTCAATGAGGCCTGTACCTGGATTAAAGTCAATGAGGCCTGTACCTGGATTAGAGTCAATGACACCTGTACCTGGATTAGTGTCAATGAGGCCTGTACCTGGATTAGTGTCAATGAGGCCTGTACCTGGATTAGAGTCAATGAGACCAGTAACA
Source organism: Isurus oxyrinchus (assembly GCA_026770705.1). Taxonomy (NCBI): domain Eukaryota; kingdom Metazoa; phylum Chordata; class Chondrichthyes; order Lamniformes; family Lamnidae; genus Isurus; species Isurus oxyrinchus. Next base: position 5,370 of record JANJGN010002430.1, read on the forward strand.
GGATTAGAGTCAATGAGACCTGTACCTGTATTAGTGTCAATGAGACCTGTACATGGATTAGTGTCAATGAGACCAGTACCAGGATTAGAGTCAATGAGGCCTGTACCTGGATTAGAGTCAATGAGACCTGTACATGGATTAGTGTCAATGAGACCAGTACCAGGTTTAGAGACAATGAGACCTGTACCTGGATTAGAGTCAATGAGGCCTGTACCTGGATTAGAGTCAATGAGACCTGTACCTGGATTAGTGTCAATGAGGACTGTACCTGGATTAGAGTCAATGAGACCTGTACCTGGATTAGTGTCAATGAGACCAGTAACAGGATTAGAGTCAATGAGACCTGTACCTGTATTAGTGTCAATGAGACCTGTACATGGATTAGTGTCAATGAGACCAGTACCAGGATTAGAGTCAATGAGGCCTGTACCTGGATTAGTGTCAATGAGACAGTACCAGGATTAGAGTCAATGAGACCAGTACCTGGATTAGAGACAATGAGGCTTGTACCTGGATTAAAGCCAATGGGGCCTGTACCTGGATTAGAGTCAATGAGACCTGTACCTGGATTAGAGTCAATGAGGCCTGTACCTGGATTAGAGACAAAGAGACCTGCACCTGGATTAGAGTCAATGAGGCCTGTACCTGGATTAGAGTCAATGAGACCTGTAGCTGGATTAGAGTCAATGAGACCTGTACCAGGATTAGTGTCAATGAGACCAGTAACAGGATTAGAGTCAATGAGACCTGTACCTGTATTAGTGTCAATGAGACCTGTACATGGATTAGTGTCAATGAGACCTGTACTTGGATTAGTGTCAATGAGGCCTGTACCTGGATTAAAGTCAATGAGGCCTGTACCTGGATTAGAGTCAATGACACCTGTACCTGGATTAGTGTCAATGAGGCCTGTACCTGGATTAGTGTCAATGAGGCCTGTACCTGGATTAGAGTCAATGAGACCAGTAACAGGATTAGAGTCAATGAGACCTGTACCTGTATTAGTGTCAATGAGACCTGTACATGGATTAGTGTCAATGAGACCAGTACCAGGATTAGAGTCAATGAGGCCTGTACCTGGATTAGAGTCAATGAGACCTGTACATGGATTAGTGTCAATGAGACCAGTACCAGGTTTAGAGACAATGAGACCTGTACCTGGATTAGAGTCAATGAGGCCTGTACCTGGATTAGAGTCAATGAGACCTGTACCTGGATTAGTGTCAATGAGGCCTGTACCTGGATTAGAGTCAATGAGACCTGTACCTGGATTAGTGTCAATGAGACCAGTAACAGGATTAGAGTCAATGAGACCTGTACCTGTATTAGTGTCAATGAGACCTGTACATGGATTAGTGTCAATGAGACCAGTACCAGGATTAGAGTCAATGAGGCCTGTACCTGGATTAGTGTCAATGAGACAGTACCAGGATTAGAGTCAATGAGACCAGTACCTGGATTAGAGACAATGAGGCTTGTACCTGGATTAAAGCCAATGGGGCCTGTACCTGGATTAGAGTCAATGAGACCTGTACCTGGATTAGAGTCAATGAGGCCTGTACCTGGATTAGAGACAAAGAGACCTGCACCTGGATTAGAGTCAATGAGGCCTGTACCTGGATTAGAGACCTAGGGACCTGTACCTGGATTAGAGACAATGAAACCTGTACCTGGTTTAGAGACAAAGAGACCTGCACCTGGATTAGAGTCAATGAGGCCTTTACCTGGATTAGAGTCAATGGGACCTGTACCTGGATTAGAGACAATGAAACCTGTACCTGGTTTAGAGACAAAGAGACCTGCACCTGGATTAGAGTCAATGAGGCCTTTACCTGGATTAGAGTCAATGGGACCTGTACCTGGATTAGAGACAATGAGGCCTGTACCTGGATTAGAGACAAAGAGACCTGTACCTGGATTAGAGACAAAGAGACCTGTACCTGGATTAGTATCAATAAGGCCTGTACCTGGATTAGTGTCACTGAGGCCTGTACCAGGATTAGTATTAATAAGAACTGTACCTGGATTAGTGTCAATGAGACAGTACCAGGATTAGTGTCAATGAGACCAGTACCGGGATTAGAGTCAATGAGACCTGCACCTGGATTAGAGTCAATGAGGCCTGTACCTGGATTAGAGTCAATGAGACCTGTACCTGGATTAGAGACAATGAAACCTGTACCTGGTTTAGAGACAAAGAGACCTGCACCTGGATTAGACCTGTACCTGGATTAGTATCAATAAGGCCTGTATCTGGATTAGAGTCAATGAGACCTGTACCTGGATTAGAGTCAATGAGACTTGTACCAGAATTAGAGACAAAGAGACCTGTACCTGGATTAGTATCAATAAGGCCTGTACCAGGATTAGTATTAATAAGAACTGTACCTGGATTAGTGTCAATGACACCTGTACCTGGATTAGTGTCAATGAGACCTGTACCTGTATTAGTGTCAATGAGACCTGTACATGGATTAGTGTCAATGAGACCAGTACCAGGATTAGAGTCAATGAGGCCTGTACCTGGATTAGTGTCAATGAGACAGTACCAGGATTAGAGTCAATGAGACCAGTACCTGGATTAGAGACAATGAGGCTTGTACCTGGATTAAAGCCAATGGGGCCTGTACCTGGATTAGAGTCAATGAGACCTGTACCTGGATTAGAGTCAATGAGGCCTGTACCTGGATTAGAGACAAAGAGACCTGCACCTGGATTAGAGTCAATGAGGCCTGTACCTGGATTAGAGTCAATGAGACCTGTAGCTGGATTAGAGTCAATGAGACCTATACCAGGATTAGTGTCAATGAGACCAGTAACAGGATTAGAGTCAATGAGACCTGTACCTGTATTAGTGTCAATGAGACCTGTACATGGATTAGTGTCAATGAGACCTGTACTTGGATTAGTGTCAATGAGGCCTGTACCTGGATTAAAGTCAATGAGGCCTGTACCTGGATTAGAGTCAATGACACCTGTACCTGGATTAGTGTCAATGAGGCCTGTACCTGGATTAGTGTCAATGAGGCCTGTACCTGGATTAGAGTCAATGAGACCAGTAACAGGATTAGAGTCAATGAGACCTGTACCTGTATTAGTGTCAATGAGACCTGTACATGGATTAGTGTCAATGAGACCAGTACCAGGATTAGAGTCAATGAGGCCTGTACCTGGATTAGAGTCAATGAGACCTGTACATGGATTAGTGTCAATGAGACCAGTACCAGGTTTAGAGACAATGAGACCTGTACCTGGATTAGAGTCAATGAGGCCTGTACCTGGATTAGAGTCAATGAGACCTGTACCTGGATTAGTGTCAATGAGGCCTGTACCTGGATTAGAGTCAATGAGACCTGTACCTGGATTAGTGTCAATGAGACCAGTAACAGGATTAGAGTCAATGAGACCTGTACCTGTATTAGTGTCAATGAGACCTGTACATGGATTAGTGTCAATGAGACCAGTACCAGGATTAGAGTCAATGAGGCCTGTACCTGGATTAGTGTCAATGAGACAGTACCAGGATTAGAGTCAATGAGACCAGTACCTGGATTAGAGACAATGAGGCTTGTACCTGGATTAAAGCCAATGGGGCCTGTACCTGGATTAGAGTCAATGAGACCTGTACCTGGATTAGAGTCAATGAGGCCTGTACCTGGATTAGAGACAAAGAGACCTGCACCTGGATTAGAGTCAATGAGGCCTGTACCTGGATTAGAGACCTAGGGACCTGTACCTGGATTAGAGACAATGAAACCTGTACCTGGTTTAGAGACAAAGAGACCTGCACCTGGATTAGAGTCAATGAGGCCTTTACCTGGATTAGAGTCAATGGGACCTGTACCTGGATTAGAGACAATGAAACCTGTACCTGGTTTAGAGACAAAGAGACCTGCACCTGGATTAGAGTCAATGAGGCCTTTACCTGGATTAGAGTCAATGGGACCTGTACCTGGATTAGAGACAATGAGGCCTGTACCTGGATTAGAGACAAAGAGACCTGTACCTGGATTAGAGACAAAGAGACCTGTACCTGGATTAGTATCAATAAGGCCTGTACCTGGATTAGTGTCACTGAGGCCTGTACCAGGATTAGTATTAATAAGAACTGTACCTGGATTAGTGTCAATGAGACAGTACCAGGATTAGTGTCAATGAGACCAGTACCGGGATTAGAGTCAATGAGACCTGCACCTGGATTAGAGTCAATGAGGCCTGTACCTGGATTAGAGTCAATGAGACCTGTACCTGGATTAGAGACAATGAAACCTGTACCTGGTTTAGAGACAAAGAGACCTGCACCTGGATTAGACCTGTACCTGGATTAGTATCAATAAGGCCTGTATCTGGATTAGAGTCAATGAGACCTGTACCTGGATTAGAGTCAATGAGACTTGTACCAGAATTAGAGACAAAGAGACCTGTACCTGGATTAGTATCAATAAGGCCTGTACCAGGATTAGTATTAATAAGAACTGTACCTGGATTAGTGTCAATGACACCTGTACCTGGATTAGTGTCAATGAGACCTGTACCTGTATTAGTGTCAATGAGACCTGTACCTGGATTAGTGTCAATGAGACCTGTACCAGGATTAGCTTCAATGAGACCTGTACCTGGATTAGAGTCAATGAGGCCTGTACCTGGATTAGAGTCAGTGAGGCCTGTACCAGGATTTGAGTCAATGAGGCCTGTACCTGGATTAGAGTCAATGAGGCCTGTACCTGGCTGAGAGTCAATGAGATCTGTAGCTGTATTAGAGTCAATGTGATCTGTACATGTATTACAGTCAATGAGAGCAGTACCTCGAGTAGTATCCATGAGATCATTACCTTGATTACAGTAAATGAATTCTGCACCTGAATTAGTGTCACTGAGACCCGTACCTGCATTAACGTCAATGAGAGCTGTACCTGCATTAAGGTCAATAAAAGCTGTACCTGAATTAGTGCCATTTAGCCTTGTACCTGGATTAGTATAACTGAGACCTGTAACTGCATTAACGTCAATGAGACCTGTAACTGGATTCATGTCAATGCATTAAGTTGTTGGATGAGATTCCATGAGAATTTTATCTGTATTAGAGTCAATGATGCCTGTATTTGATTCGAGTCAATTTGTTCTGTACCTGGTTGAAAGCTAATGAGACCTATACCTGGGTTAGTGTCAATGAGACCTGTTCCTGGATTAGTGTCAATGAGACCTGTACGAGCCAATGTGACCTGTACCTGGATTAGTGTCAATGAGACCAGTACCTGGATTAGAGTCAATGAGGCCTGTACCTGGATTAGTGTCAATGAGAGCTGAACCTGATTTATTGTCAATTATCCTTGTACCTGGATTAGTGTCAATGAGATCTGTACCAGGATTAGAGCAATGAGACCTGTACCTGGCTTATTGTCAATGAGACTTGTACCAGGATTGGAGTCAATGAGACCTGTACCTGCATTAACATCAATGAGACCTGTACCAGGATTAGAGCAATGAGACCTGTACCTGTCTTATTGTCAATGAGACCAGTAACAGGATTAGAGAAAAAGAGGCCTGTACCTGGATTAGAGTCAATGAGGCCTGTACCGGGATTGGTGTCAATGAGACCTGTACCTGGATTAGAGTCAATGAGACAGTACCTGGATTAGAGACAAAAGGCCTGTACCTGGATTAGAGTCAATGAGGCCTGTAGCTGGATTAGAGTCAATGAGACCTGTACCTGGATTAGAGTCAATGAGGCCTGTACCTGGATTAGAGTCAATGAGACCTGTACCTGGATTAGAGTCAATGAGGCCTGTACCTGGATTAGAGTCAATGAGGCCTGTACCTGGATTAGAGACAATGAGGCCTGTACCAGGATTAGAGTCAATGAGACCTGTACCAGGTTTAGAGACAAAGAGACCTGTACCTGGATTAGAGACAATGAGGCCTGTACCAGGATTAGAGTCAATGAGACCTGTACCAGGTTTAGAGACAAAGAGACCTGTACCTGGATTAGCGTCAATGAGGCATGTACCTGGATTAGTGTCAATGAAGCCTGTACCTGGATTAGTGTCAATGAGGCCTGTACCTGGATTAGTATTAATAAGAACTGTAGCTTCAATAAAGGGGCAGGAGGTTCAGGGGGGATGTGAGGAAAATCTTTTTTACCCAGAGGGTGGTGAGGGTCTGGAATGGGCTGCCTGGGAGGGTGGTGGAGACGGGTTGCCTCACATCCTTTAAAAAGTACCTGGATGAGTACTTGGCACGTCACAACATTCAAGGCTATGGGGCCAAGTGCTGGTAAATGGGATTAGGTAGGTAGGTCAGATGTTTCTCACGTGTCGGTGCAGACTCGATGGGCCGAAGGGCCTCTTCTGCACTGTGTGATTCTGTGGTTCTGTGAGACCAGTACATCGATTAGAGTCAATGGGATCTGTGCCAGAATTATTGTCAATGAGACTTGTACCTGGATTAGAGTCACTGAGACCTGTACCTGCATTAACGTCAATGAGACCTGTACCAGGATTCGTGTCAATGAATCATGTAGTTGGATTAGATTCCATAAGAATTTTAACGGTATTAGAGTCAATGATGCCTGTATTTGATTCGAGTCAATTTGTTCTGTACCTGGATGAAAGATAATGAGACCTGTACCTGGGTTAGTGTCAATGAGACCGGTACCAGGATTAGAGTCAATGAGGCCTGTACCTGGATTAGTGTCAATGAGACCGGTACCTGGATTAGTGACAATGAGACCTGTACCTGGGTTAGTGTCAATGAGACCTGTACCTGTATTAGTGTCAATGAGACCAGTACGAGCCAATGTGACCTGTAACTGGATTAGTGTCAATGCGACCTGTACCAGGATTAGAGTGAATGAGACCGGCACCTGGATTAGTGTCAATGAGACCAGTACCAGGATTAGAGTCAATGAGACCTGTACTTGGATTAGAGTCAATGAGGCCTGTACCTGGATTAGTGTCAGTGAGACCTGTACCTGGATTAGTGTCAATGAGACAGTACCAGGATTAGAGACAATGAGGCCAGTAACAGGATTAGAGTCAATGAGACATGTACCTGTATTAGTGTCAATGAGACCTGTACCTGGATTAGTGTCAATGAGACCAGTACCAGGATTAGAGTCAATGAGGCCTGTACCTGGATTAGTGTCAATGAGACCAGTACCAGGATTAGAGTCAATGAGACCGGTACCTGGATTAGAGACAATGAGACCAGTACCTGGATTAGAGTCAATGAAACCAGTACCAGGATTAGAGTCAATGAGACCTGTACCTGGGTTAGTGTCAATGAGACCTGTACCTGTATTAGTGTCAATGAGACCAGTACGAGCCAATGTGACCTGTACCTGGATTAGTGTCAATGCGACCTGTACCAGGATTAGAGTGAATGAGACCGGCACCTGGATTAGTGTCAATGAGACCTGTACCTGGATTAGAGTCAATGAGACCTGTACCTGGATTAGAGTCAATGAGGCCTGTACCTGGATTAGTGTCAATGAGACCTGTACCTGGATTAGTGTCAATGAGACAGTACCAGGATTAGAGACAATGAGACCAGTAACAGGATTAGAGTCAATGAGACATGTACCTGTATTAGTGTCAATGAGACCTGTACCTGGATTAGTGTCAATGAGACCAGTACCAGGATTAGAGTCAATGAGGCCTGTACCTGGATTAGTGTCAATGAGACCAGTACCAGGATTAGAGTCAATGAGACCGGTACCTGGATTAGAGACAATGAGACCTGTACCTGGATTAGTGTCAATGAGGCCTGTACTTTTGTTGGTGTCAATGAGGCCTGTACCTCGATTAATGTCAATGAGACAGTACCAGGATTAGAGTCAATGAGACAGTACCTGGATTAGAGTCAATGAGGCCTGTACCTATGTTGGTGTCAATGAGGCCTGTACCTGGATTAGAGTCAATGAGACCCGTACCAGGATTAGAGTCAATGAGACCTGTACCTGTATTGGTGTCAATGAGGCCTGTAGCTGGATTAGAGTCAATGAGACCTGTACCAGGATTAGAGTCAATGAGACCTGTACCTGTATTGGTGTCAATGAGGCCTGTACCCGGATTAGTGTCAATGAGACAGTACAAGGATTAGTGTCAATGAGACCTGTACCTGGATTAGTGTCAATGAGACCTGTACCTGGATTAGTGGCACTGACACCAGTACCAGGATTAGAGTCAATGAATCCTGCACCTGGATTAGTGTCAATCTGTTCCTGTATCTGGATTAGTGTCACTGAGACCCGTCCCTGCATTAAAGTCAATGAGACTTGTACCTGCATTAAAGTCAATGAGAGCTGTACCTGATTTATTGTCAATTAGCCTTGTACATGGATTAGTGTCACTGAGACCTGAACCTGGATTTGAGTCAATGAGAGCTGTACCTGATTTATTGTTAATTAGCCTTGTTACCTGGATTAGTGTCACTGAGACCCGTACCTGCATTAACGTCAATGAGACCTGTACCAGGATTAGAGCAATGAGACCTGTACCAGCATTAGAGACAATGAGGCCTGTACCTGGATTAGAGACAATGAGTCCTGGACCTGGATTAGAGACAAAGAGGCCTGTACCTGGATTAGAGACCTAGGGACCTGTACCTGGATTAGAAACAATGAAACCTGTACCTGGTTTAGAGACAAAGAGACCTGCACCTGGATTAGAGTCAATGAGGCCTTTACCTGGATTAGAGTCAATGGGACCTGTACCTGGATTAGAGACAATGAGGCCTGTACCTGGATTAGAGTCAATGAGGCCTGTACCTGGATTAGAGTCAATGAGACTTGTACCTGGTTTAGAGACAATGAGACCTGTACCTGGATTAGAGTCAATGAGGCCTGTACCTGGATTAGAGTCAATGAGACCTGTACCTGGATTAGTGTCAATGAGGACTGTACCTGGATTAGAGTCAATGAGACCTGTACCTGGATTAGTGTCAATGAGACCAGTAACAGGATTAGAGTCAATGAGACCTGTACCTGTATTAGTGTCAATGAGACCTGTACATGGATTAGTGTCAATGAGACCAGTACCAGGATTAGAGTCAATGAGGCCTGTACCTGGATTAGTGTCAATGAGACAGTACCAGGATTAGAGTCAATGAGACCAGTACCTGGATTAGAGACAATGAGGCTTGTACCTGGATTAAAGCCAATGGGGCCTGTACCTGGATTAGAGTCAATGAGACCTGTACCTGGATTAGAGTCAATGAGGCCTGTACCTGGATTAGAGACAAAGAGACCTGCACCTGGATTAGAGTCAATGAGGCCTGTACCTGGATTAGAGTCAATGAGACCTGTAGCTGGATTAGAGTCAATGAGACCTATACCAGGATTAGTGTCAATGAGACCAGTAACAGGATTAGAGTCAATGAGACCTGTACCTGTATTAGTGTCAATGAGACCTGTACATGGATTAGTGTCAATGAGACCTGTACTTGGATTAGTGTCAATGAGGCCTGTACCTGGATTAAAGTCAATGAGGCCTGTACCTGGATTAGAGTCAATGACACCTGTACCTGGATTAGTGTCAATGAGGCCTGTACCTGGATTAGTGTCAATGAGGCCTGTACCTGGATTAGAGTCAATGAGACCAGTAACAGGATTAGAGTCAATGAGACCTGTACCTGTATTAGTGTCAATGAGACCTGTACATGGATTAGTGTCAATGAGACCAGTACCAGGATTAGAGTCAATGAGGCCTGTACCTGGATTAGAGTCAATGAGACCTGTACATGGATTAGTGTCAATGAGACCAGTACCAGGTTTAGAGACAATGAGACCTGTACCTGGATTAGAGTCAATGAGGCCTGTACCTGGATTAGAGTCAATGAGACCTGTACCTGGATTAGTGTCAATGAGGCCTGTACCTGGATTAGAGTCAATGAGACCTGTACCTGGATTAGTGTCAATGAGACCAGTAACAGGATTAGAGTCAATGAGACCTGTACCTGTATTAGTGTCAATGAGACCTGTACATGGATTAGTGTCAATGAGACCAGTACCAGGATTAGAGTCAATGAGGCCTGTACCTGGATTAGTGTCAATGAGACAGTACCAGGATTAGAGTCAATGAGACCAGTACCTGGATTAGAGACAATGAGGCTTGTACCTGGATTAAAGCCAATGGGGCCTGTACCTGGATTAGAGTCAATGAGACCTGTACCTGGATTAGAGTCAATGAGGCCTGTACCTGGATTAGAGACAAAGAGACCTGCACCTGGATTAGAGTCAATGAGGCCTGTACCTGGATTAGAGACCTAGGGACCTGTACCTGGATTAGAGACAATGAAACCTGTACCTGGTTTAGAGACAAAGAGACCTGCACCTGGATTAGAGTCAATGAGGCCTTTACCTGGATTAGAGTCAATGGGACCTGTACCTGGATTAGAGACAATGAAACCTGTACCTGGTTTAGAGACAAAGAGACCTGCACCTGGATTAGAGTCAATGAGGCCTTTACCTGGATTAGAGTCAATGGGACCTGTACCTGGATTAGAGACAATGAGGCCTGTACCTGGATTAGAGACAAAGAGACCTGTACCTGGATTAGAGACAAAGAGACCTGTACCTGGATTAGTATCAATAAGGCCTGTACCTGGATTAGTGTCACTGAGGCCTGTACCAGGATTAGTATTAATAAGAACTGTACCTGGATTAGTGTCAATGAGACAGTACCAGGATTAGTGTCAATGAGACCAGTACCGGGATTAGAGTCAATGAGACCTGCACCTGGATTAGAGTCAATGAGGCCTGTACCTGGATTAGAGTCAATGAGACCTGTACCTGGATTAGAGACAATGAAACCTGTACCTGGTTTAGAGACAAAGAGACCTGCACCTGGATTAGACCTGTACCTGGATTAGTATCAATAAGGCCTGTATCTGGATTAGAGTCAATGAGACCTGTACCTGGATTAGAGTCAATGAGACTTGTACCAGAATTAGAGACAAAGAGACCTGTACCTGGATTAGTATCAATAAGGCCTGTACCAGGATTAGTATTAATAAGAACTGTACCTGGATTAGTGTCAATGACACCTGTACCTGGATTAGTGTCAATGAGACCTGTACCTGTATTAGTGTCAATGAGACCTGTACCTGGATTAGTGTCAATGAGACCTGTACCAGGATTAGCTTCAATGAGACCTGTACCTGGATTAGAGTCAATGAGGCCTGTACCTGGATTAGAGTCAGTGAGGCCTGTACCAGGATTTGAGTCAATGAGGCCTGTACCTGGATTAGAGTCAATGAGGCCTGTACCTGGCTGAGAGTCAATGAGATCTGTAGCTGTATTAGAGTCAATGTGATCTGTACATGTATTACAGTCAATGAGAGCAGTACCTCGAGTAGTATCCATGAGATCATTACCTTGATTACAGTAAATGAATTCTGCACCTGAATTAGTGTCACTGAGACCCGTACCTGCATTAACGTCAATGAGAGCTGTACCTGCATTAAGGTCAATAAAAGCTGTACCTGAATTAGTGCCATTTAGCCTTGTACCTGGATTAGTATAACTGAGACCTGTAACTGCATTAACGTCAATGAGACCTGTAACTGGATTCATGTCAATGCATTAAGTTGTTGGATGAGATTCCATGAGAATTTTATCTGTATTAGAGTCAATGATGCCTGTATTTGATTCGAGTCAATTTGTTCTGTACCTGGTTGAAAGCTAATGAGACCTATACCTGGGTTAGTGTCAATGAGACCTGTTCCTGGATTAGTGTCAATGAGACCTGTACGAGCCAATGTGACCTGTACCTGGATTAGTGTCAATGAGACCAGTACCTGGATTAGAGTCAATGAGGCCTGTACCTGGATTAGTGTCAATGAGAGCTGAACCTGATTTATTGTCAATTATCCTTGTACCTGGATTAGTGTCAATGAGATCTGTACCAGGATTAGAGCAATGAGACCTGTACCTGGCTTATTGTCAATGAGACTTGTACCAGGATTGGAGTCAATGAGACCTGTACCTGCATTAACATCAATGAGACCTGTACCAGGATTAGAGCAATGAGACCTGTACCTGTCTTATTGTCAATGAGACCAGTAACAGGATTAGAGAAAAAGAGGCCTGTACCTGGATTAGAGTCAATGAGGCCTGTACCGGGATTGGTGTCAATGAGACCTGTACCTGGATTAGAGTCAATGAGACAGTACCTGGATTAGATACAAAAGGCCTGTACCTGGATTAGAGTCAATGAGGCCTGTAGCTGGATTAGAGTCAATGAGACCTGTACCTGGATTAGAGTCAATGAGGCCTGTACCTGGATTAGAGTCAATGAGACCTGTACCTGGATTAGAGTCAATGAGGCCTGTACCTGGATTAGAGTCAATGAGGCCTGTACCTGGATTAGAGACAATGAGGCCTGTACCAGGATTAGAGTCAATGAGACCTGTACCAGGTTTAGAGACAAAGAGACCTGTACCTGGATTAGAGACAATGAGGCCTGTACCAGGATTAGAGTCAATGAGACCTGTACCAGGTTTAGAGACAAAGAGACCTGTACCTGGATTAGCGTCAATGAGGCATGTACCTGGATTAGTGTCAATGAAGCCTGTACCTGGATTAGTGTCAATGAGGCCTGTACCTGGATTAGTATTAATAAGAACTGTAGCTTCAATAAAGGGGCAGGAGGTTCAGGGGGGATGTGAGGAAAATCTTTTTTACCCAGAGGGTGGTGAGGGTCTGGAATGGGCTGCCTGGGAGGGTGGTGGAGACGGGTTGCCTCACATCCTTTAAAAAGTACCTGGATGAGTACTTGGCACGTCACAACATTCAAGGCTATGGGGCCAAGTGCTGGTAAATGGGATTAGGTAGGTAGGTCAGATGTTTCTCACGTGTCGGTGCAGACTCGATGGGCCGAAGGGCCTCTTCTGCACTGTGTGATTCTGTGGTTCTGTGAGACCAGTACATCGATTAGAGTCAATGGGATCTGTGCCAGAATTATTGTCAATGAGACTTGTACCTGGATTAGAGTCACTGAGACCTGTACCTGCATTAACGTCAATGAGACCTGTACCAGGATTCGTGTCAATGAATCATGTAGTTGGATTAGATTCCATAAGAATTTTAACGGTATTAGAGTCAATGATGCCTGTATTTGATTCGAGTCAATTTGTTCTGTACCTGGATGAAAGATAATGAGACCTGTACCTGGGTTAGTGTCAATGAGACCGGTACCAGGATTAGAGTCAATGAGGCCTGTACCTGGATTAGTGTCAATGAGACCGGTACCTGGATTAGTGACAATGAGACCTGTACCTGGGTTAGTGTCAATGAGACCTGTACCTGTATTAGTGTCAATGAGACCAGTACGAGCCAATGTGACCTGTAACTGGATTAGTGTCAATGCGACCTGTACCAGGATTAGAGTGAATGAGACCGGCACCTGGATTAGTGTCAATGAGACCAGTACCAGGATTAGAGTCAATGAGACCTGTACTTGGATTAGAGTCAATGAGGCCTGTACCTGGATTAGTGTCAGTGAGACCTGTACCTGGATTAGTGTCAATGAGACAGTACCAGGATTAGAGACAATGAGGCCAGTAACAGGATTAGAGTCAATGAGACATGTACCTGTATTAGTGTCAATGAGACCTGTACCTGGATTAGTGTCAATGAGACCAGTACCAGGATTAGAGTCAATGAGGCCTGTACCTGGATTAGTGTCAATGAGACCAGTACCAGGATTAGAGTCAATGAGACCGGTACCTGGATTAGAGACAATGAGACCAGTACCTGGATTAGAGTCAATGAAACCAGTACCAGGATTAGAGTCAATGAGACCTGTACCTGGGTTAGTGTCAATGAGACCTGTACCTGTATTAGTGTCAATGAGACCAGTACGAGCCAATGTGACCTGTACCTGGATTAGTGTCAATGCGACCTGTACCAGGATTAGAGTGAATGAGACCGGCACCTGGATTAGTGTCAATGAGACCTGTACCTGGATTAGAGTCAATGAGACCTGTACCTGGATTAGAGTCAATGAGGCCTGTACCTGGATTAGTGTCAATGAGACCTGTACCTGGATTAGTGTCAATGAGACAGTACCAGGATTAGAGACAATGAGACCAGTAACAGGATTAGAGTCAATGAGACATGTACCTGTATTAGTGTCAATGAGACCTGTACCTGGATTAGTGTCAATGAGACCAGTACCAGGATTAGAGTCAATGAGGCCTGTACCTGGATTAGTGTCAATGAGACCAGTACCAGGATTAGAGTCAATGAGACCGGTACCTGGATTAGAGACAATGAGACCTGTACCTGGATTCATGTCATTGTATCATGTAGTTGGATTAGATTCCATGAGAATTTTATCTGTATTAGAGTCAATGATGCCTGTATTTGATTCAAGTCAATTTATTCTGTACCTGGATGAAAGCTAATGAAACCTGTACCTGGGTTAGTGTCAATGAGACCGGTACCTGGATTAGTGTCAATGAGACCGGTACCTGGATTAAAGTCAATGAGGTCTGTACCTGTTTTGGTGTGAATGAGACCTGTACCTGGATTAGTGTCAATGTGACCTGTACCAGGATTAGAGTCAAAGAGACCTGTACCTGGATTAGTGTCAATGAGGCCTGTACTTGTGTTGGTGTCAATGAGGCCTGTACCTCGATTAATGTCAATGAGACAGTATCAGGATTAGAGTCAATGAGACAGTACCTGGATTAGAGTCAATGAGGCCTGTACCTGTGTTGGTGTCAATGAGGCCTGTACCTGGATTAGAGTTAATGAGACCCGTACCAGGATTAGAGTCAATGAGACCTGTACCTGTATTAGTGTCAATGAGACCCGTACCAGGATTAGAGTCAATGAGACCTGTACCAGGATTAGAGTCAATGAGACCTGTACCTGTATTGGTGTCAATGAGGCCTGTACCCGGATTAGTGTCAATGAGACAGTACAAGGATTAGTGTCAATGAGACCTGTACCTGGATTAGTGTCAATGAGACCTGTACCTGGATTAGTGGCACTGACACCAGTACCAGGATTAGAGTCAATGAATCCTGCACCTGGATTAGTGTCAATCTGTTCCTGTATCTGGATTAGTGTCACTGAGACCCGTCCCTGCATTAAAGTCAATGAGACTTGTACCTGCATTAAAGTCAATGAGAGCTGTACCTGATTTATTGTCAATTAGCCTTGTACATGGATTAGTGTCACTGAGACCTGAACCTGGATTTGAGTCAATGAGAGCTGTACCTGATTTATTGTTAATTAGCCTTGTACCTGGATTAGTGTCACTGAGACCCGTACCTGCATTAACGTCAATGAGACCTGTACCAGGATTAGAGCAATGAGACCTGTACCAGCATTAGAGACAATGAGGCCTGTACCTGGATTAGAGACAATGAGTCCTGGACCTGGATTAGAGACAAAGAGGCCTGTACCTGGATTAGAGACCTAGGGACCTGTACCTGGATTAGAAACAATGAAACCTGTACCTGGTTTAGAGACAAAGAGACCTGCACCTGGATTAGAGTCAATGAGGCCTTTACCTGGATTAGAGTCAATGGGACCTGTACCTGGATTAGAGACAATGAGGCCTGTACCTGGATTAGAGTCAATGAGGCCTGTACCTGGATTAGAGTCAATGAGACTTGTACCTGGTTTAGAGACAATGAAACCTGTACCTGGTTTAGAGACAAAGTGACCTGTACCTGGATTAGAGTCAATGAGGCCTGTACCTGGATTAGAGTCAATGAGGCCTGTACCTGGATTAGAGTCAATGAGACCTGTACCTGGATTAGTATCAATAAGGCCTGTACCTGGATTAGTATCAATAAGGCCTGTACCTGGATTAGTGTCAATAAGGCCTGTACCTGGATTAGTGTCACTGAGACCCGTACCTGCATTAAAGTCAATGAGACCTGTACCTGCATTAAGATCAATGAGAGCTGTACCTGAATTAGTGTCATTTAGCCTTGTACCTGGATTAGTGTCACTGAGACCTGTACCTGCATTAACGTCAATGAGACCTGTACCTGGATTCGCGTCAATGCATCAAATTGTTGGATTAGATTCCATAAGAATTTTATCTGTATTAGAGTCAATGATGCCTGTATTTGATTCGAGTCAATTTGTTCTGTACCTGGATGAAAGCTAATGAGACCTGTACCTGGGTTAGTGTCAATGAGACCAGTACCAGGATTAGTGTCAATGAGACCAGTACCAGGATTAGTGTCAATGAGGCCTGTACCTGGGTTAGTGTCAATGAGACCTGTACCTGTATTAGTGTCAATGAGACCAGTACGAGCCAATGTGACCTGTACCTGGATTAGTGTCAATGAGACCTGTACCAGGATTAGAGTGAATGAGACCGGCACCTGGATTAGTGTCAATGAGACCTGTACCTGGATTAGAGTCAATGAGACCTGTACCTGGATTAGAGTCAATGAGACATGTACCTGTATTAGTGTCAATGAGACCTGTACCTGGATTAGTGTCAATGAGACCAGTACCAGGATTAGAGTCAATGAGGCCTGTACCTGGATTAGTGTCAATGAGACCAGTACCAGGATTAGAGTCAATGAGACCGTTACCTGGATTAGAGACAATGAGACCTGTACCTGGATTCATGTCATTGTATCATGTAGTTGGATTAGATTCCATGAGAATTTTATCTGTATTAGAGTCAATGATGCCTGTATTTGATTCAAGTCAATTTATTCTGTACCTGGATGAAAGCTAATGAAACCTGTACCTGGGTTAGTGTCAATGAGACCGGTACCTGGATTAGTGTCAATGAGACCGGTACCTGGATTAAAGTCAATGAGGTCTGTACCTGTGTTGGTGTGAATGAGACCTGTACCTGGATTAGTGTCAATGTGACCTGTACCAGGATTAGAGTCAAAGAGACCTGTACCTGGATTAGTGTCAATGAGGCCTGTACTTGTGTTGGTGTCAATGAGGCCTGTACCTCGATTAATGTCAATGAGACAGTATCAGGATTAGAGTCAATGAGACAGTACCTGGATTAGAGTCAATGAGGCCTGTACCTGTGTTGGTGTCAATGAGGCCTGTACCTGGATTAGAGTTAATGAGACCCGTACCAGGATTAGAGTCAATGAGACCTGTACCTGTATTAGTGTCAATGAGACCCGTACCAGGATTAGAGTCAATGAGACCTGTACCAGGATTAGAGTCAATGAGACCTGTACCTGTATTGGTGTCAATGAGGCCTGTACCCGGATTAGTGTCAATGAGACAGTACAAGGATTAGTGTCAATGAGACCTGTACCTGGATTAGTGTCAATGAGACCTGTACCTGGATTAGTGGCACTGACACCAGTACCAGGATTAGAGTCAATGAATCCTGCACCTGGATTAGTGTCAATCTGTTCCTGTATCTGGATTAGTGTCACTGAGACCCGTCCCTGCATTAAAGTCAATGAGACTTGTACCTGCATTAAAGTCAATGAGAGCTGTACCTGATTTATTGTCAATTAGCCTTGTACATGGATTAGTGTCACTGAGACCTGAACCTGGATTTGAGTCAATGAGAGCTGTACCTGATTTATTGTTAATTAGCCTTGTACCTGGATTAGTGTCACTGAGACCCGTACCTGCATTAACGTCAATGAGACCTGTACCAGGATTAGAGCAATGAGACCTGTACCAGCATTAGAGACAATGAGGCCTGTACCTGGATTAGAGACAATGAGTCCTGTACCTGGATTAGAGACATTGAGGCCTGTACCTGGATTAGAGACAATAAGGCCTGTACCTGGATTAGTGTCAATGAGACCAGTACCTGGATTAGTATTAATAAGAACTGTACCTGCAATAGAGGGGCAGGAGGTTCAGGGGAGATGTGAGGAAAATCTTTTTTACTCAGAGGGTGGTGACGGTCTGGAATGCGCTGCCTGGGAGGGTGGTGGAGGCGGATTGCCTCACATCCTTTAAAAAGTACCTGGATGAGCACTTGGCACGTCACAACATTCAAGGCTATGGGCCAAGTGCTGGTAAATGGGGTTAGGTAGGTAGGTCAGATGTTTCTCACGTGTCGGTGCAGACTCGATGGGCCGAAGGGCCTCTTCTGCACTGTGTGGTTCTGTTTTTCTGTGAGACCTGTACATCGATTAGAGTCAATGGGACCTGTGCCAGGATTATTGTCAATGAGACCTGTGCCTGGATTAGAGTCAATGAGACCTGTATCAGGATTAGAGTCAGTGAGACCTGTACCAGGATTAGAGTCAATGGGACCTGTGCCAGGACTATTGTCAATGAGACCTGTGATTCGATTAGTGTCAATGAGACCTGTACATGTATTATAGTCAATGAGACCTGTACCTGGATTAGTGTCAATTAGACCTGTACATGGATTAGTGTCAATGAGACCGGTACCTGGATTAGAGTCAATGAGACCAGTACCTGGATTAGAGTCAGTGAGACCTGTACGTCGATTAGATTCAATGGGACCTGTGCTAGGATTATTGTCAAAGAGACCTGTACCTGGATTACTGCCAATGAGACCTGTACCTCGATTATTGTCAATGAGACCTGTACATGTATTATAGTCACTGAGACCTGTACCTGGATTAGAGTCAATGTGACCTGTACATGTATTAGAGTCAATGAGACCTGTACATGTATTATAGTCACTGAGACCTGTACCTGGATTAGAGTCAATGTGACCTGTACATGTATTAGAGTCAATGAGACCAGTACCTCGATTAGTGTCCATGAGATCATTACCTGGATCACAGTCAATGAATCCTGCACCTGGATTAGTGTCAATCTGTTCCTGTATCTGGGTTAGTGTCACTGAGACCCGTCCCTGCATTAAAGTCAATGAGACTTGTACCTGCAGTATAGTCAATGAGAGCTGTACCTGAATTAGTGTCAATTAGCCTTGTACCTGGATTAGTGTCACTGAGACCTGTACCAGGATTAGAGCAATGAGACCTGTACCTGGGTTATTGTCTATGAGACTTGTACTAGGATTAGAGCAATGAGACCTGTACCTGGATTATTATCAATGAGACCTGTACCAGCATTAGAGTCATCAAAACTTGTACCTCGATTAGAGTCAATGAGACCTGTTCATGTATTAGAGTCAATCAGACCTGTACCTGGATTAATGTCAATTCAACTTGTACCTGGGTTAGAGTCAATGAGACTTGTACCTTGAGTAGTGTCGAATGAGACCTTTACCTGGATTATAATCAATGAATTCTGCATCTGGATTAGTGTCAATCAATCCCTGTATCTGGATTAGTGTCACTGAGGCCTGTAACAGCACTAAAGTCAATGAAGCCTGTATCTGGATTAGAGTCAATCAAACATCTACTTGGATCAGTGTCAATAAGATCTGCACACTGATTAGTGTCAGTGAGACCAGATCCTGGATTAGGGCCAATGAGACCACATCCTGGATTAGGGTCAGTGAGACCTGTACCTGGATTAGAGCCAATGTGACCTGTATCTGTATTAATGTCAATGAGGCCTGTATCTGGATTCGTGTCAATGAGAGCTGTACTTGGATTAGATTTAGTGAAATCTTTACCTGGATTTGAGATTATGAGACCTGTAACTGTCTTAGTGCTAATGAGGCCTGTACCTGGATTAGAGTCAAATAGAATTTTATCTGGATTAGAGTCAATGATGCCTGTAGTTTATTCGAGTTAATTTGTTCTGTACCTGGATTAAAGTCGATGAGAGCTGTTCCTGGATTAGTATTAATTAGACCTGTATCTGGGTTAGAGTCAATTTGATCTGTGCCTGCATTAGACACAATGAGATCTGCAGCTGGATTTGTGTCAAAGAGACCTGTACCTGTATTTGAGTCAATGAGACCTGTATCAGGGTTAATGTTAATGAGAGCTGTACCGGCCTTTGAGTCAATTACACCTGTCCCTGAAATGCTGTCAATGAGACCTGTACCTGGATCAGTGTTGATGAGACATGTACCTGGATTAGATTCAATGAGACCTGTAGATGGAATAGAGTCAATGAGACCTGTACCTGGATTAGTGTCAATGAGATGTGTACATGGGATTAGTGTCATAGAGACCTGTATCTGGATTAGCGACAATGAGGCCTGTACATGGATTAGTGTCAATGGGGCCTGTAACTAGATTAGATTCGATGAGACCCGTAGCTGGATTAGTGTCAATTAGACCTGTAACTATTTTAGAGTCAAGGAGACCCGTACCTGGATTAGTGTCAATGAGACCTGTACCTGGATTATTTTCAGTGAGGCCTGTACCTGGATGTGAGTCAATGAGACCTGTACCTGGATTAGTGTCAATGAGGCCTGTACCTGTATTAGTGTCAATTAGACCTGTACCTGGATTAGTGTCAATTAGACCTGTATCTATTTTAGAGTCAAGGAGGCCTGTATCTAGATTAGTGTCAATGAGTCCTGCACCTGGACTAAAGTCAATGAGACCTGTACCAGGATTAATGTTAATGAGAGCTGTACCAGGATTAGTGCCATGAGAGATGTATCTTGATTAGAGTCAATGAGACCTCTATATGGGTTAGACTCAATGAGATTTGTACTTGGATTAGAGTCAATGAAATTTGTACCTGAATTTGTGTCAAGGAGATCTGTTCCTGGATTAGAGTCAATGTGACCTGTACCTGGATTAGTGCCAAGAGACCTGTACCAGGATTATTGTCAATGAGGCCTGTACCTGGATTAGAGTCAATCAGACTGGTACCTGGATCAGTGTGAATGAGACCTGTACCTGGATTAGAGTCAATGTGACCTCTACCTGGATTAGTGTCAATGAGGCCTGTACTTGGATTGTTGCCACTGATACCTGTACATAGATTACTTTCAGTGAGGCCTGTACCTGGATTAGTGTCAGTGAGGTCTGTACCTGGATTAGTGTCAGTGAGACCTGTATCTGGATTAGTGTCAGTGAGACCTGTACCTGGATTAGTGTCAGTGAGGCCTGTACCTGGATTAGTGTCAGTGAGGCCTGTACCTGGATTAGTGTCAGTGAGGCCTGTACCTGGATTAGTGTCAGTGAGGCCTGTACCTGGATTAGCTTGTTAGGGTTTATGGAGATGCTGGTTGGCGATGCTATGTTGACCATGTTTCAGGTCTGCCCTGCTCTCCTGTGTCTCTTTGCTGCTACATTCTGCATTCGCACTGATTTCTACGCCTGCTGCCAGAGTCTAGCACTTTCCTGCTATTTCTCTCTTGCTCTCTGTCACCTTCTCTCCTTCGCCCTCTCTTATTCTCCCGCTCTCTTCCTATTATCCTCACTCCCTCTCTCTTCCCTTCTATCTCTTACACACTCTGCCCCTTCCTCTCCTTGCCTCTCACTCTCTCACCCTCTGTTTCTGTCTGGCTTGTCCTCCCTCCCTCATGCCTCCTATCACTTTCCCTCTCCTCCTCTCTCGGTTTCTCTTCCTCCCTCACTCTCCCTTTCTAATTCCGTCTCCTTCTCTCTCCCTCTGCCTTTTTCTCTTGTCATCTCTTTCTCTATATCTTTCTCCCACTCTCTGTCTCATTCTCCCTGAACTTTCCCTTCCAGTCCCTTCCTGACGTTGCCCTTTCCCTTCCCCCTCTTTCCTTTTATCTTACTCTTACTTTCCCTCTCTACCTCTCACTCTCGTTTTGTCCCTCTCCCTCCCTTTCTCTTCCCCACTCTCTCTCCTGCCCTTACCCCCCTCTTATTATCCTCTCTCTCCCCTTTTCCTTACGTATCTCTCTACCACACTCACCCTCCTACCTTCTCTCTCTCCTTCTCTCTCTTTCCCCCCCTTTCTCTCACATTCTCCCTCTCTTTTCCACTCATTCCCAGTCTCTTCCTCTCCCTATTCCCTCTCTCTCCTTCTCTCTCTCCCTTTCTCCCTCTTTCCTTCCCATATCCCTTTCTCTCATCCTCTCTCTCTCCCTCTGTCTTAATTCCTTTCCCTCACCCCCTCTCCCCCTTTTAACCCCTCTCTCACTCCCCTTATCTTCCCTTAATTTCTTTTCCTCTCTCTCTATCCTTCTCTCATTCCCAATCTCTGTCTCTCTCTCTCTCTCTCCCATTCTGTCTCTCTTTTCCTCCCTTTGTATCTCTCCCTCTCGCTCTCTCCTCTTTCTCTCTTCCTCACTCAGTTCCACCCTCTTTTTCTCACACTGTCTCCCCCTTATCATCCCTCTCTCTCTCTCTCCTCTTTTCCTCCTCTCTCTCTCCCTCCCTCACTGTTTTCCTCTCTCTCCCTGTCTCTTTTCCATCCTCACTCGCTATTACTCCCTCTCTCATTCCACTCTTAATTTCCCCCTTTCCTTCACTCTCTCTCTCTCCTTCTCTCCCTCTGATTTCCTTTCTCTCTCTCACTCATTCCTACTCTCTCTCTCTCTTTCTCTTCCTCTCTCTTTGACATTTATTACCACACACTCTCTCTTGCCCCTTCTCTCCCCCTCTCTCTCCCCCTTTCATCCTGACCCTCTCTCTCTCTGTCTCCTTCTTTCTCTCAGTTTCCCTCTCTCCCATTCCCAGTCTCTCCCCCTCTCTCCCATTCCCACTCTCTCACCCTCTCTCCCATTCCCCCTCTCTCCCCCTCTCTCCCATTCCCCCTCTCTCCCATTCCCCCTCTCTCCCCCTCTCTCCCATTCCCCCTCTCTCCCCCTCTCTCCCATTCCCCCTCTCTCCCCCTCTCTCCCCCCCTCTCTCCCCCTCACTCTCATTCCCCCTCTCTCCCCCTCTCTCCCCCCCTCTCTCCCCCTCACTCTCATTCCCCCTCTCTCCCCCTCTCTCCCATTCCCCCTCTCTCCCCCTCTCTCCCATTCCCCCTCTCTCCCCCTCTCTCCCCCTCTCTCCCCCTTCCCTCCCTCTCTCTCTGACTCTCAGTCCCGCTCCCTCTCTCTCCTTTCCCTTTGTCTCTCTGTCTCTCTCGCTCAGTCCCACTCTCTGTGTCTCTCTCTTGGTCTCTCATTCCCCCCTTCTCTCTCACTCTCATTTCCACTCCCTCTCTCCCCTTCCCTCCCTCTCTCTCTGACTCTCATTTCTACTCCCTCCCTACCACTTTCCCTCCCTCTCTCTCTCCTCTCAGCCCCATTCCCTCTGTCTCTGTCTCTCTCTCCCTCTCCTTCTCTCAGCCCCATTCCCTCTCCCCCATTCCCTCTGTCTCTGTCTCTCTCAGTTCCACTCTCCCTCTCTCTCTCTCTCTCCCTCTCCCTCTCTCCCCCATTCCCGCTTTCCCTCCCTCTCTCTCTTCTTTCCCAGCCCCATTCCCCCTCTCTCCCATTCCCTCTGTCTCTCTCTCTCGCTCAGTCTCCCTTTGTCTCTCCCTCTCTCTCTCCTTCTCTCAGCCCAATTCCCTCTCTCCCCCTTTCCCTCTGTCTCTCTCTCTCTCGCAGTCCCATTCTCCCTCTGTCTCTCTCTCGTTCTCTCTCAGTCCCACTCTCTCTCCCTCTCTCATTCTCCCTCTGTCTCTCTCTCTCTCCCTCTCCTTCTCTCAGTACCGCTCCCTCTCTCCACTCTCTCCCTGTCTCTCTCTCTCTCAGTCCCACTCTCTCTCCCTCTCTCATTCCCCCTTTCTCTCTCTCCCTCTCTTTCTCTCAGTACCGGTCCCTCTCTCCACTCTCCCTCTGTCTCTCTCTCTCTCTCTGTCTCTCTCTGTCCAACTCTTCCTCTGTCTCTCTCTCTCTCTCTCAGTCCCACTCTCTAACCCTCTCTCATTCCCCCTCTGTCTCTCTCTCTCTCTCTCTCCTTCTCTCAGTACCGCTCCCTCTCTCCACTCTCTCCCTGTCTCTCTCTCTCTCAGTCCCACTCTCTCTCCCTCTCTCATTCCCCCTTTCTCTCTCTCCCTCTCTTTCTCTCAGTACCGGTCCCTCTCTCCACTCTCCCTCTGTCTCTCTCTCTCCCTCTCCTTCTCTCAGTACCGCTCCCTCTCTCCACTCTCTCCCTGTCTCTCTCTCTCTCAGTCCCACTCTCTCTCCCTCTCTCATTCCCCCTTTCTCTCTCTCCCTCTCTTTCTCTCAGTACCGCTCCCTCTCTCCACTCTCTCCCTGTCTGTCTCTCTCTCACAGTCGCACTCTCTCTCCCTCTCTCATTCCCCCTCTGTCTCTCTCTCTCTCTCTCTCCTTCTCTCAGTACTGCTCCCTCTCTCCACTCTCTCCCTGTCTCTCTCTCTCCCTCTCTCATTCCCCCTCTGTCTCTCTCTCTCTCCCTCTCCTTCTCTCAGTACCGCTCCCTCTCTCCACTCTCTCCCTGTCACTCTCTCTCCCTCTCTCATTCCCCCTCTGTCTCTCTCTCTCTCTCTCTCTCTCTCCGCTGTCACTGGCACAGCCCTGCCTGTAACAAGAGCTTGTTTTTGTTGTGAGTGAGTGCTTCAGTTTGCCAGCTGAGAGACTGGTTGCTTAGCAGCCATCGTACATGGGCAGGGAGGCCTTAATTGGCTGGTGAGGCACCTAACCCCGTACTCAGGAACCTCAAGGGGCAGGGGCAAGGCAGTTCACCCACAGGGGCATTGATGGGAGCAGGAGCAGCGATAACTGAACAGGCCAATCGGAGCGTGAATTGGCCTGACACTTGTTCACAAACACTTGCCGCACGTGTTTGAGAGTGCAGGACATGACCCGGGAGAGTGGGTGATACGGGGGGGGCGCTAACGTTGCACAACCGGGGGAGGAAGGCAAGCTCAAAGGACAAGCAGGCCTCAGCCTGATCAGGCCCGAACGCGGACAATGAGGATGCACTCTGACCTTTCTGTCAGCGGGTCGTGGGTTCGGATCTGGCTCCGGGGGGTTGAGCGACCTTTTTTCTCAGGCCGACATACCCCACTCGCAGTCCGGACAGAGGGTCAGTGCTGAGTGAGTGCTGCAGTGTCAGAGGGTCAGAACTGAGGGAGTGCTGCACTGGCAGAGGGTCAGTATTGAGGGAGTGCTGCACTGTCAGAGGATCAGTATTGAGGGAGTGCTGCACTGTCAGAGGGTCAGTACTGAGGGAGTGCTGCACTGTCAGAGGATCAGTATTGAGGGAGTGCTGCTCTGTCGGAGGGTCAGTACTGAGGGAGTGCTGCACTGTCAGAGGGTCAGTACTGAGGGAGTGCTGCACTGTCAGAGGGTCAGTACTGAGGGAGTGCTGCACTGTCAGAGGGTCAGTTCTGAGGGAGTGCTGCACTGTCGGAGGGTCAGTACTGAGGGAATGCTGTACTGTCGGAGTGTCAGTACTGAGGGAGTGCTGCCCTGTCAGAGGGTCAGTTCTGAGGGAGTGCTGCACTGTCGGAGGGTCAGTACTGAGGGAATGCTGTACTGTCGGAGTGTCAGTACTGAGGGAGTGCTGCACTGTCAGAGGGTCAGTACTGAGGGAGTGCTGCACTGTCAGAGGATCAGTACTGAGGGAGCGCTGCACTGTCAGAGGATCAGTACTGAGGGAGCGCTGCACTGTCTGAGGGTCAGTGCTGAGGGAAAGCTGCACTGTCGGAGTGTCAGTACTGAGGGAGCGCTGCACTGTCAGAGGGTCAGTACTGAGGCAGGGCTGCACTGTCAGAGGGTCAGTACAGAGGGAGTACTGCACTGTCAGAGGGTGAGTACTGAGGGAGTGCTGCATTGTCAGAGGGTCAGTACTGAGGGAGTGCTGCACTATCGGAGGGTAAGTACTGAGGGGGTACTGCACTGTCGGAGGGTCAGTACTGAGGGAGTGCTGCACTGTCAGAGGGTCAGTACTGAGGGAGTGCCGCACTATCGGAGGGTAAGTACTGAGGGGGTACTGCACTGTCGGAGGGTCAGTACTGAGGGAGTGCTGCACTGTCGGAGGGTCAGTTCTGAGGGAGTAATGCACTGTCGGAGGGTCAGTACTGAGGGAATGCTGTACTGTCGGAGTGTCAGTACTGAGGGACTGCTGCACTGTTGGAGGGTCAGTGCTGAGGGAAAGCTGCACTGTCGGAGTGTCAGTACTGAGGGAATGCTGCACTGTCAGAGGGTCAGTACTGAGGGAGTGCTGCACTGTCGGAGTCAGTGTTGAGTGAGCGCTGCACTGTCAGAGAGTCAGTACTGAGGGAGTGCTGCACTTTCAGAGGGTCAGTACTGAGGGAATGCTGCACTGTCGGAGGGTCAGTTCTGAGGGAGTGCTGCACTGTAGGGGGGTAAGTAAATAGGGAGTGCTGTACTGTCGGACGGTCAGTACTGAGGGAGCGCTGCACTGTCGGAGTGTCAGTACTGAGGGAGTGCTGCACTGTCGGAGGGACAGTGCTGAGGGAGTGCTGCACTGTCGGAGTGTCAGTACTGAGGGAATGCTGCACTGTCAGAGGGTGAGTACTGAGGGAGTGCTGCATTGTCAGAGGGTCAGTACTGAGGGAGTGCTGCACTGTCAGAGGGTCAGTACTGAGGGAGTGCCGCACTATCGGAGGGTAAGTACTGAGGGGGTACTGCACCGTTGGAGGGTCAGTACTGAGGGAGTGCTGCACTGTCGGAAGGTCAGTTCTGAGGGAGTACTGCACTGTCGGAGGGTCAGTACTGAGGGAATGCTGTACTGTCGGAGTGTCAGTACTGAGGGACTGCTGCACTGTCGGAGGGTCAGTGCTGAGGGAAAGCTGCACTGTCGGAGTGTCAGTACTGAGGGACAGCTGCACTGTCAGAGGGTCAGTACTGAGGGAGTGCTGCACTGTCGGAGTCAGTGTTGAGGGAGCGCTGCACTGTCAGAGGGTCAGTACTGAGGGAGTACTGCACTGTCACAGGGTCAGTACTGAGTAAGAGCTGCACTGTCGGAGGGTCAGTACTGAGAGAGTGCTGCACTTTCAGAGGGTCAGTATTGAGGGAATGCAGCACCGTCAGAGGGTCAGCACTGAGGGAGCACTGCACTGTTGGAGGGTCAGTTCTGAGGGAGTGCTGCACTGTTGGAGGGTAAGTACTGAGGGAGTGCTGGAATGTCGGATGGTCAGTACTGAGGGAGTGCTGCACTGAGGGAGTGTCAGTACTGAGGGAGTGCTGCACTGTCGGAGGGTCAGTGCTGATGGAATGCTGCACTGTCGGAGGGTCAGAACTGAGGGAGCACTGCACTGTCAGAGGGTCTGTTCTGAGGGAGTGCTGCACTGTCAGAGGGTCAGTGTTGAGGGAGTGCTGCGCTGTCGGATGGTCAGTACTGAGGGAGTGCTGCACTGTTGGAGTGTCAGTACTGAGGGAGTGCAGCATTGTCGGAGGGGCAGTGCTAAGACAATGCACCACTGTCGGAGGGTCAGTACTGAGGGAGTGCTGCACTGTCAGAGAGTCAGTACTGAGGGAGTGCTGCACTTTCAGAGGGTCAGTACTGAGGGAATGCTGCACTGTCGGAGGGTCAGTTATGAGGGAGTGCTGCACTGTAGGGGGGTAAGTAAATAGGGAGTGCTGTACTGTTGGACGGTCAGTACTGAGGGAGCGCTGCACTGTCGGAGTGTCAGTACTGAGGGACTGCTGCACTGTTGGAGTGTCAGTACTGAGGGACCGCTGCACTGTCAGAGGGTCAGTGTTGAGGGAGTGCTGCACTGTCGGACGGTCAGTACTGAGGGAGTGCTGCACAGTCGGAGTGTCAGTACTGAGGCAGTGCTGCACTGTCGGAGGGTCAGTGCTGAGGGACTGCTGCACTGTCAGAGCGTCAGTACTGAGGGAGTGCTGCACTGTCAGAGGGTCAGTACTGAGGGAGTGCTGCACTGTCGGAGAGTCAGTACTGAGGGAGTGCTGCACTGTCGGAGAGTCAGTACTGAGGACGTACTGCACTGTCAGAGGGTCAGTACTGAGGGAGTGCTGCAATGTCAGAGGGTCAGTAGTGAGGGAGAGCTGAACTGTCGGAGGATCAGTAATGAGGGAGTACTGCACTGTCGGAGTGTCAGTGCTGAGAGAGTGCTGCACTGTCGGACAGTCTGTGTTGAGGGACGCTGCACTGTCAGAGGTACAGTACTGAGGGAGTACTGCACTGTCGGAGGGTCAGTACTGAGAGAATGCTCCACTGTCAGAGGGTCAGGACTTGAGAGAGTACTGCACTGTCGGTGGGTCAGTACTGAGGGAGTGCTGCACTGTCAGAGTGTCAGCAATGAGCGAGCACCGCACTGTCGGTGTGTCAGATCTGAGGGAGTGCTGCACTGTCGGAGGGTAAGGACTGAGGGAGTGCTGCACTGTCGGAGGGTCAGTACTGAGGGACTGCTGCACTGTCAGAGGGTAAGTGTTGAGGGAGTGCTGCACAGTTACAGTGTCAGTAGTGAGGGAGTGCTGCATTGTTGGACGGTCGGTACTGAGGGAGTGCTGGACTGTCGGAGTGTCAGTAATGAGGGCGTGATGCACTGTCGGAGGATCAGTATTGAGGGAGTGCTTCACTGTCGGATGTTCAGTACTGAGGGAGTGCTGCACTGTTACAGGGTCAGTACTGAGGGAGTGCTGCATTCTCAGATGATCAGTATTGACGGAGTGCTGCACTGTCAGAGGGTCAGTTCTGAGAGAATGCTCCCCTGTCGGCAAGTCAGTATTGAGGGAGTGCTGCACTGTCAGAGGGTCAGCACTGAGGGAGTGCTGCACTGTCAGAGGGTCAGCACTGAGGGAGTGCAGCACTGTCAGAGGGTCAGTACTGAGGGAGTGCTGCATTGTCGCAGGGTCAGTACTGAGGGAGCGCTGCACTGTCGGCAAGTCAGTATTGAGGGAATGCTGCACTGTCAGAGGGTCAGCACTGAGGGAGTGCTGCACTGTGAGAGGGTCAGCACTGAGGGAGTGCAGCACTGTCAGAGGGTCAGTACTGAGGGAGCGCTGCATTGTCGCAGGGTCAGTACTGAGGGAGTGCTGCACTGCCAGAGGGTGAGTACTGAGGGAGTGCTACACTGTCAGAGGATCAGCACTGACGGAGTGCTGCACTGTCAGAGGGTCAGTATTGAGGAAGCACTGCACTGTCAGATGGTCAGTACTGAGGGAGTGCAGCACTGTCAGAGTGTCAGTGCTGAGGGAGCGCTGCACTGTCGCAGGGTCAGTACTGAGGGAGTGCTGCACTGTCGGAGGGTCAGTACTGAGGGAGTACTGCACTGAAAGAGGGTCAGTATTGAGACAGTGCTCCAATGCCGGAGGGTCAGTACTGAGGGAGTGCTACACTGTCGGCGAGTCTTTGTTAAGGGAGCACTGCACTGTCAGAGGGTCAGTATTGAGGGAGTACTGCAATGTTGGAGGGTCAGTACTGAATGAGTGCTGCACTGTCAGAGGGTCAGTACTGAGGGAGTGCTGCACTGTCGGAGGGACAGTGCTGAGAGAATGCTCCACTGTCAGAGGGTCAGTATTGAGGGAATGCTGCACTGTCAGAGGGTCAGTACTGAGGGAGTGCTGCACTGTCAGATGATCAGTATTGACGGAATGCTGCACTGTCAGAGGGTCAGTACTGAGGGAGTGCTGCACTGTCAGATGATCAGTATTGACGGAGTGCTGCACTGTCTGAGGGTCAGCACTGAGGGAGTGCAGCACTGTCAGAGGTTCAGTACTGAGGGAGCGCTGCACTGCCACAGGGTGAGTACTGAGGGAGTGCTACACTGTCAGAGGATCAGCACTGAGGGAGTGCTGCACTGTCAGAGGGTCAGTATTGAGGGAGTGCTGCACTGTCAGATGGTCAGCACTGAGGGAGTGCAGCACTGTCAGAGGGTCAGTGCTGAGGGAGCGCTGCACTGTCGCTGGGTCAGTACTGAGGGAGTGCTGCACTGTCGGAGTGTCAGTACTGAGGGAGTGCTGCACTGTCAGAGCGTCAGTACTGAGGCTGTGCTCCAATGTCGGAGGGTCAGTACAGAGGGAGTGCTGCACTGTCGGACAGTCAGTGTTGAGTGAGCGCTGCAATGTCAGAGGGTCAGTACTGAGACAATACTGCACTTTCGGAGGGTCAGAATTGAGTGATTGCTGCACTGTCGGAGGGTCAGTACTGAGGGAGTGCTGCACTGCCAGAGGGTCAGTACTGAGGGAGCACTGCACTGTCAGAGGATCAGTAATGAGGGAGTGCTGCAATGTCAGAGGGTCAGTACTGAGACAATACTGCACTTTCGGAGGGTTAGAATTGAGTGAGTGCTGCACTGTCGGACGGTCAGTACTGAGGGAGTGCTGCACTGGTGGAGGGTAAGTGCTGAGGGAGCACTGCACTGTCGGAGGGTCAGTTCTGAGGGAGCACTGCACTGCCGGAGGGTCAGTACTGAGGGAGCGGTGCTCTGTCGGAGGGTCAGTATTGAGGGAGTGCTGCAATGTCGGATGTTCAGTACTGAGTGAGTGCTGCACTGTTACAGGGTCAGGACTGAGGGAGTGCTGCACTGTCGGAGTGTCAGTACTGAGGGAGTGCTGCACTGTCAGATGGTCAGTCCTGAGGGAGTGCTGCACTGTCAGAGGGTCAGTCCTGAGGGAGTGCTGCACTGTCAGAGGGTCAGTACTGAAGGAGCGCTGCACTGTCGGAGGGTCAGTATTGAGGGAGTGTTGCATTGTCGGATGTTCAGTACTGAGTGAGTGCTGCACTGTTACAGGGTCAGTACTGAGGGAGTGCTGCACTGTCGGAGTGTCAGTACTGAGGGAGTGCTGCACTTTCGGAGGGTCAGAACTGAAGGAGGACTGCACTGTCGGAGGGTCAGTTCTGAGGGGGTGCTGCACTGTTGGAGGGTAAGTACTAACGTAGTGCTGGAATGTCAGAGGGTCAGTACTGGGGGAGTGCTGCACTGTCAGAGGGTCAGTACTGAGGGAGAGCTCCACAGTCGGAGGGTCAGTCGTGAGGGAGTGCTGCACTGTCGGAGGGTCATTGCTGAGAGAATGCACCACTGTCGGAGGGTCAATTCTGAGGGAGTGCTGCACTGTTGGAGGGTAACTACTGAGGGAGTGCTGGAATGTCGGAGGGTCAGTACTGAGGGAGTGCTGCACTGTCGGACTGTGAGTACTGAGGGTGTGCTGCACTGTTGCAGGGTCAGTGCTGAGGGAGAGCTGCACTGTCAGAGGGTCAGTGTTGAGGGAGTGCTGCACTGTCGGACGGTCAGTACTGAGGGAGTGCTGCACTGTCGGAGTGTCATTACTGAGGGTGTACAGCACTGTCACAGGGTCAGTTCTGATTGAGTGCTGCACTGTCAGAGGGTCAGTACTGAGGGAGTGCTGCACTTTCAGAGGGTCAGTACTGAGGGAATGCTGCACTTTCGGAGGGTCAGAACTGAGGGAGCACTGCACTGTCGGAGGGTCAGTTCTGAGGGAGCACTGCACTGTCAGAGGGTCAGTACTGAGGGAGTGCTCCACTGTCGGAGGGTCAGTAGTGAGGGAATGCTGCACTGTCGGAGGGTCAGTGCTGAGAGAATGCACCACTGTCGGAGGGTCAGTACTGAGGGAGTGCTGCACTGTCGGCGAGTCTTTGTTGAGGGAGCGCTGCACTTTCAGAGGGTCAGTACTGAGGGAATGCAGCACTGTCGGATGGTCAGCACTGAGGGAGCACAGCACTGTCGGAGTGTCAGTACTGAGGGTGTACAGCACTGTCACAGGGTCAGTTCTGAGTGAGTGCTGCACTGTCAGAGGGTCAGTACTGAGGGAGTCCTGCACTTTCAGAGGGTCAGTACTGAGGGAATGCTGCACTGTCGGAGGGTCAGAACTGAGGGAGCACTGCACTGTCGGAGGGTCAGTACTGAGGGAGTGCTGCACTGTCGGACGGTCAGTAATGAGGCAGTGCTGCACTGTCGGAGTGTCAGTACTGAGGGAGTGCTGCACTGTCGGAGTGTCAGTAGTGAGGGAGTGCTTAACTGTTGGAGTGTCAGTACTGAGGGAGTGCTGCACTGTCAGAGGGTCAGTAGTGAGGGAGTGCTGAACTGTCGGAGTGTCAGTACTGATGGAGTGCTGCACTGTCGGAGTGTCAGTACTGAGGCAGTGCTCCACTGTCGGAAGGTGAGTAGTGACGGAGTGCTGCACTGTTGGACAGTCAGTGTTGAGGGAGCGCTGCACTGTCAGAGGGACAGTACTGAGGGAGTGCTGCAATGTCAGAGGGTCAGTACTGAGGGAGTGATGCACTATCGGAGTGTCAGTGCTGAGAGAGTGCTCCACTGTCGGAGGGTCAGTACTGAGGGAATGCTGCACTGTCAGCAAGTCAGTGTTGAGGGAGCGCTGCACTTCCAGAGTGTGAGTACTGAGGGAGTGCTACACTGTCAGAGGATCAGCACTGACGGAGTGCTGCACTGACAGAGGGTCAGTACTGAGAGAGTACTGCACTGTCGGGTGGTCAGTTATGAGAGAATGCTGCACTGTCGGAGGGTCAGTACTGAGGGAGCACTGCACTGTCGGAGGGTCAGATCTGAGGGAGTGCTGCAGTGTCGGAGGGTCAGTACTGAGGCACTGCTGCACCGTCGGAGGGTCAGTACTGAGGGAGTGCTGCACCGTCGCAGGGTCAGTACTGAGGGAGTGATGCACTGTGGGAGGGTCAGTGCTGAGGGACTGCTGCACTGTCGGAGTGTCAGTACTGAGGGAGTGCTGCACTGTCAGAGGGTCAGTAGTGAGGGAGTGCTGAACTGTCGGAGGGTCAGTACTGAGGGAGTACTGCACTGTCGGAGTGTCAGTACTGATGGAGTGCTGCACTGTTGGAGTGTCTGTACTGAGGGTGTGCTGCATTGTCAGAGGATCAGTACTGAGGGAGTGCTGCACTGTCAGACGTTCAGTTCTGAGGCAGTGCACCACTGTCGGAGGGTGAGTAGTGAGGGAGAGCTGCACTGTCAGAGGATCATTGCTGAGAGAATGCACCACTGTCGGAGAGTCAGTACTGTGGGAGTGCTGCACTGTTGGAGTGTCAGTGTTGAGGGAGCGCTGCACTGTCAGAGGGACAGTACTGAGGGCGTAATGCACTGTCGGAGGGTCAGTACTGAGTGAGTGCTGCACTGTCAGAGGGTCAGTACTGAGGGAATGCTGCACTGTCAGAGGGTCAGTACTGAGGGAGTGCTGCACTGTCAGAGGGTCAGTACTGAGGGAGTGCTGCACTGTCAGAGGGTCAGTACTGTGGGAGTGCTGCACTGTCAGAGGGTCAGTACTGAGGGAGTGATGCACTATCGGACGGTCAGTGCTGAGAGAATGCTCCACTTTCGGAGGGTCAGAACTGAGGGAACGCGGCACTGTCGGAGAGTCAGTTCTGAGGGAGTGCTGCACTGTCGGAGGGTCACTAATGATGGAGCACTGCACTGTCGGAGGGTCAGTTCTGAGGGAGTGCTGCACTGTTGGAGGGTAACTACTGAGGGAGTGCTGGACTGTCGGAGGGTCAGTACTGAGGCAGTGCTGCTCTGTCGGAGTGTGAGTACTGAGGGTGTGCTGCACTGTTGGAGGGTCAGTGCTGAGGGAGAGCTGAACTGTCAGAGGGTCAGTGTTGAGGGAGTGCTGCACTGTCGGACGGTCAGTACTGAGGGAGTGCTGCACTGTCGGAGTGTCAGTACTGAGGAAGTGCTGCACTTTCAGAGGGTCAGTTCTGAGGGAGCACTGCACTGTCAGAGGGTCAGTACTGAGGGAGTGCTCCACTGTCGGAGGTGCAGTAGTGAGGGAGTGCTGCACTGTCGGAGGGTCAGTGCTGAGAGAATGCACCACTGTCGGAGGGTCAGTACTGAGGCAGTGCTGTACTGTCGGAGGGTTAGTACTGAGGGAATGCAGCACTGTCGGATGGTCAGCACTGAGGGAGCACAGCACTGTCGGAGGGTCAGTTCTGAGGGAGCACAGCACTGTCGGACGGTCAGTTCTGAGGGCGTGCTGCACTGTCAGAGGGTCAAGTGTTGAGGGTATGCTGCACTGTCGGACGGTCAGTACTGTGAGAGTGCTGCACTGTTACAGTGTCAGTACTGAGAGAGTGCTGCACTGTCGGAGTGTCAGTACTGAGGGAGTGCAGCACTGTCGGAGTGTCTGTACTGAGGTGTACAGCACTGTCACAGGGTCAGTTCTGAGTGAGTGCTGCACTGTCAGAGGGTTAGTACTGAGGGAGTGCTGCACTGTCGGCGTGTCAATACTGAGGGAGTGCTGCACTGTCGGAGGGTCAGTGCTGAGGCACTGCTGCACTGTCGGAGTGTCAGTACTGAGGGACTGCTGCACTGTGAGAGGGTCAGTGCTGAGGGAGCACTGCACTGTCGGAGGGTCAGAACTGAGGGAGCACTGCACTGTCGGAGGGTCAGTACTGAGGGAGTGCTGCACTGTCAGAGGGTCAGTACTGAGGGAGTGCTGCACTGTCAGAGGGTCAGTGTTGAGGTAGTGCTGCATGTCGGATGGTCAGTACTGAGGGAGTGCTGCACTGTCGGAGTGTCAGTACTGAGGGAGTGCTGCACTGTCGGAGGGTCAGTGCTGAGGCACTGCTGCACTGTCGGAGTGTCAGTACTGAGGGAGTGCTGCACTGTTGGAATGTCAGTACTGAGGGACTGCTGCACTGTCGGAGGGTCAGTGCTGAGGCACTGCTGCACTGTCGGAGTGTCAGTACTGAGGGAGTGCTGCACTGTTGGAGTGTCAGTACTGAGGGACTGCTGCACTGTCAGAGGGTCAGTGCTGAGGCACTGCTGCACCGTCGGACGGTCAGTAATGAGGCAGTGCTGCACTGTCGGAGTGTCAGTACTAAGAGAGTGCTGCACTGTCAGAGGGTCAGTACTGAGGGAGTGCTGCACTGTCGGAGGGTCAGCACTGAGGAAGTGCTGCACTGTTGGAGTGTCAGTACTGAGGGAGTGCTGCACTGTTGGAGTGTCAGTATTGAGGGAGTGCTGCACTGTCAGAGGGTCAGTAGTGAGGGAGTGTTGAACTGTCGGAGGGTCAGTACTGAGGGAGTACTGCACTGTCGGAGTGTCAGTACTGATGGAGTGCTGCACTGTTGGAGTGTCTGTACTGAGGGAGTGCTGCACTGTCAGACGTTCAGTACTGAGGCAGTGCTCCAATGTCGGAGGGTGAGTAGTGATGGAGAGCTGCAATGTCGGAGGGTCATTGCTGAGAGAATGCACCACTGTCGGAGAGTCAGTACTGTGGGAGTGCTGCACTGTCAGAGGGTCAGTACTGAGGGAGTGCTGCACTGTCAGAGGGACAGTACTGAGAGAGTACTGCACTGTCGGAGGGTCAGTACTGAGGGAGTGCTGCACTGTCAGAGGGTCTGTACTGAGAGAGTACTGCACTGTCGGAGGGTCAGTACTGAGGGAGTGCTGCACTGTCGGTGGGTCAGTAATGAGAGAGTGCTGCACTGTCAGAAGGTCAGTACTGAGGTAGTGCTGCACTGTCGGTGGGTCAGTAATGAGAGAGTGCTGCACTGTCAGAGGGTCAGCAATGAGCGAGTACTGCACTGTCGGAGGGTCAGATCTGAGGGAGTGCTGCAGTGCCGGAGGGTAAGTGTTGAGGGAGTGCTGCCCTGTTACAGTGTCAGTAGTGAGGGAGTGCTGTACTGTCGGACGGTCAGTAGTGAGGGAGTGCTGCACTGTCGGAGCGTCAGTACTGAGGGCGTGATGCACTGTCGGAGGATCAGTATTGAGGGAGTGCTGCACTGTCAGATGTTCAGTATTGAGGGAGTGCTGCACTGTCAGAGGGTCAGTACTGAGGGAGTGCTGCCCTGTAAGAGGGTCAGCACTGAGGGAGTGCTGCACTGTCAGAGGGTCAGTACTGAGGGAGCGCTGCACTTCCAGAGTGTGAGTACTGAGGGAGTGCTACACTTTCAGAGGATCAGCACTGACGGAGTGCTGCACTGTCAGAGGGTCAGTATTGAGGGAGAGCTGCACTGTCAGAGGGTCAGCACTGAGGGAGTGCAGCACTGTCAGAGGGTCAGTACTGAGGGAGCGCTGCACTGTCGCAGGGTCTGTACTAAGGGAGCGCTGCACTGCCAGAGGGTGAGTTCTGAGGGAGTGCTACAATGTCAGATGATCAGCACTGACGGAGTGCTGCACTGTCAGAGGGTCAGTATTGAGGGAGAGCTGCACTTTCAGATGGTCAGCACTGAGGGAGTGCAGCACTGTCAGACGGTCAGTGCTGAGGGAGTGCTGCACTGTCGGAGGGTCAGTACTGAGGGAGTGCTGCACTGTCAGAGCGTCAGTAATGAGGCAGTGCTCCACTGTCGGAGGGTTAGTAGTGAGGGAGTGCTGCACTGTCGGAATGTCAGTGCTGAGAGAATGCACCACTGTCGGAGCATCAGTACAGAGGGAGTGCTGCACTGTCGGAGAGTCGGTCTGAGGGAGTGCTGCACTGTTGGACGGTCAGTACTGAGGGAGTGCTGCATTGTCGGAGTGGCAGTACTGAGGGAGTGCTGCTCTGTCGGAGGGTCAGTGCTGATGTAATGCTGCACTGTCGGAGGGTCAGAACTGAGGGAGCACAGTACTGTCGGAGGGTCAGTCCTGAGGGACTGCTGCACTGTCAGAGGGTCAGTACTGTGGGAGAGCTGCACTGTCGGAGTGCCAGTACTGAGGGAGTGCTGCACTGTCGGACGATCAG
Source organism: Isurus oxyrinchus (assembly GCA_026770705.1). Lineage (NCBI taxonomy): Eukaryota > Metazoa > Chordata > Chondrichthyes > Lamniformes > Lamnidae > Isurus > Isurus oxyrinchus. The sequence continues at coordinate 41,696 of JANJGN010002430.1, forward strand.
TACTGAGGGTGTACAGCACTGTCACAGGGTCAGTTCTGAGTGAGTGCTGCACTGTCAGATGGTCAGTACTGAGGGAATGCTGCACGGCTGGTGGGTCAGAACTGAGGGAGAACTGCACTGTCGGAGGATCAGTACTGAGGGAGTGCTGAACTGTCAGAGGGTCAGTACTGAGGAAGTGCTGCACTGTCGGAGTGTCAGTACTGAGGGAGTGCTGCACTGTCGGACGGTCAGTACTGAGGAAGTGCTGCACTGTCGGAGTGTCAGTACTGAGGGAGTGCTGCACTGTCGGAGGGTCAGTGCTGAGGCACTGCTGCACTGTCGGAGTGTCAGTACTGAGGGAGTGCTGCACTGTTGGAGTGTCAGTACTGAGGGACTGCTGCACTGTCAGAGGGTCAGTGTTGAGGGAGTGCTGCACTGTCGGACGGTCAGTACTGAGGGAGTGCTGCACTGTTGGAGTGTCAGTAGTGAGGGAGTGCTGCACTGTCAAAGGGTCAGTACTGAGGGAGTGCTGCAATGTCAGATGGTCAGTATTGAGGGAGTGCTGCACTGTTGGAGGGTCAGTACTGAGGGTGTGCTGCATTGTCAGAGGATCAGTACTGAGGGAGTGCCGCACTGTCAGACGTTCAGTACTGAGGCTGTGCTCCACTGTCGGAGGGTGAGTAGTGAGGGAGTGCTGCACTTTCGGAGGGTCATTGCTGAGAGAATGCTCCACTGTCGGAGGGTCAGTACTGAGGGAATGCTGTTCTGTCGGCAAGTCAGTGTTGTGGGAGCGCTGCACTGTCAGAGGGTCAGTACTGAGGGAGTACTGCACTGTCGGAGGGTCAGTACTGAATGAGTGCTGCACTGTCAGAAGGTCAGTACTGAGGGAGTGCTGCACTGTCGGAGGGTCAGTGCTGAGAGAATGCTCCACTGTCGGAGAGTAAGGGTTGAGGGAGCGCTGCACTGTCAGAGAGTTAGTACAGAGAGATTACTGCACTGTCGGAGGGTCAGTACTGATTGAGAGCTGCACTGTCGGAGGGTCAGTACTGAGGGTGTGCTGCACTCTCAGAGGGTCAGTACTGAGGGAGTGCTGCACTGCCGGTGGGTCAGTACTGAGGGTGTGCTGCAATGTCAGAGAGTCAGCAATGAGAGAGCACCGGACTGTCGGAGGTTCGGATCTGAGGGAGTGCTGCAATGTCGGAGGGTCAGTACTGAGGGAGTGCTGCACTGTCGGAGTGTAACTACTGAGGGAGTACTGCACTGTCAGAGGGTCAGTGCTGAGAGAATGCTCCACTGTCGGATGGTCAGTACTGAGGGACGGCTGCACTGTCGGAGGGTCAGTACTGAGGGAGTGCTGCACTGTCAGAGGGACAGTACTGAGAGAGTACTGCACTGTTGGTGGATCAGTAATGAGTGAGTGCTGCACTGTCGGAGGGTCAGTACTGAGGGAGTGCTGCACTGTCAAGGGTCAGCAATGAGCGAGCACCGCACTGTCGGTGGGTCAGTACTGAGGGAGTGCTGCACTGTTACAGAGTAAGTACTGAGGGAGTGCTGCACTCTCAGAGGATCAGTACTGACGGAATGCTGCCCTGTCAGATGGGCAATATTGAGGGAGTGCTGCACTGTCAGAGCGTCAGCACTGAGGGAGTGCTGCACTGTCAGAGGGTCAGTGCTGAGGGAGCGCTGCACTGTCGGAGGGTCAGTACTGAGGGTGTGCTGCACTGTCAGTGGGTCAGTACTGAGGGAGTGCTCCACTGTCGGAGGGTCAGTAGTGAGGGAATGATGCACTGTCGGAGTGTCAGTGCTGAGAGAATGCACCACTGTCGGATGGTCAGCGCTGAGTGAGTGCTGCACTGTCGGAGGAACAGGACTTATGGAGTGTTGCACTGTCAGATTGTCAGTATTGAGGGAGTGCTGGACTGTCAGAGGGTCAGTACTGAGGGAGTGCTGTACTGTCAGAGGGTCAGTACAAAGGGAGTGCTGGACTGTGGCAGGGTCAGTACTGAGGGAGTGCTGCACTGTCAGCAAGTCAGTGTTGAGGGAGCGCTGCACTTCCAGAGTGTGAGTACTGAGGGAGTGCTACACTGTCAGAGGATCAGCACTGACGGAGTGCAGCACTGACAGAGGGTCAGTACTGAGAGAGTACTGCACTGTCGGGTGGTCAGTAATGAGAGAGTGCTCCAGTGTCAGAGGGTCAGTACGGAGTGAGTGCTGCACTGTCGGAGTGTCAGTGCTGAGAGAATGCACCAATGTCGGAGGGTCAGTACTGAGGGAGTGCTGCACTGTCGGACAGTCATTGTTGAGGGAGCGCAGCAATGTCAGAGGGTCAGTACTGAGGGAGTACTGCACTGTCGGAGGGTCAGTACTGAGTGAGTGCTGCACTGTCTGAGGGTCAATGCTGAGAGAATGCTCCACTGTCGGAGGGTCAGTACTGAGGGAATGCTGCAATGTCGGAGGGTCAGTATTGAGTGAGTGCTGCACTGTCAGAGGGTCAGTACTGAGGGAGTGCTGCACTGTCAGAGGGTCAGTAAAAAGGGATTGCTGCACTGTCAGAGGGTCAGTGCTGAGGGAGCGCCGCACTGTCAGAGTGTCAGTACTGCGGGAGTGCTGCACAGTCAGAGGGTCAGTACTGAGTGAATGCTGCACTTTCAGAGTGTCAGTACTGAGGGAGTGCTGCACTGTCAGAGGATCAGTACTGAGGGAGTGCTGCACTGTCAGAGGGTCAGTAATGAGGGAGTGCCACACTGTGTGAGGGTCAGTACTGAGGGAGTGCTGCACTGTCAGAGGGTCAGTACTGAGGGAGTGCTGCACTGTCGGAGGTTCAGTTCAGAGGGAGTGCTGCACTGTTGGAGGGTAGGTACTGCGGGAGTGCTGTACTGTCGGAGGGTCAGTACTGAGGGAGTGCTGCACTGTCGGACCTTCAGTACTGAGGGAACGCTGCACTCTCTGAGGGTCAGTAATGAGGGAGTGCTGCACTGTCAGAGGGTCAGTACAGAGGGAGTGCTGCACAGTCAGAGGGTCAGTACAGAGGGAGTGCTGCACAGTCAGAGGGTGAGTACAGAGGGAGCGCTGCAATGTCAGAGGATCAGTACTGAGGGAGTGCTGCTCAGCCAGAGGGTGAGTACTGAGGTAGTGCTGCACTGTCAGAGGATCAGTATTGAGGGAGTGCTGCACTGTCGGAGGTTCAGTTCAGAGGGATTGCTGCACTGTCAGATGGTCAGTGCTGAGGGAGTGCTGCACTGTCAGAGGGTCAGTACTGAGTGAATGCTGCATTTTCAGAGTGTCAGTACTGAGGGAGTGCTGCACTGTCAGAGGATCAGTACTGAGGGAGTGCTGCACTGTCAGAGGGTCAGTAATGAGGGAGTGCCACACTGTGTGAGGCTCAGTACTGAGGGAGTGCTGCACTGTCAGAGGGTCAGTACTGAGGGAGTGCTGCACTGTCGGTGGTTCAGTTCAGAGGGAGTGCTGCACTGTTGGAGGGTAGTTACTGCGGGAGTGCTGCACTATCGGAAGATCAGTACTGATGGAGTGCTGCACTGTCGGAGGGTCAGTACTGAGGGAGTGCTGCACTGTCGGAGGTTCAGTACTGAGGGAGCGCTGCACTCTCTGAGGGTCAGTACTGAGGGAGTGCTGCACTGTCAGAGGGTCAGTACAGAGGGAGTGCTGCACTGCCAGAGGGTGAGTACTGAGGGAGCGCTGCACTGTCAGTGGATCAGTACTGATGGAGTGCTGCACTATTGGACGGTCAGTGCTGAGGGCGAGCTGCACTGTCGGAGTGTCAGTCCTGAGGGATTGCTGCACTCTCTGAGGGTCAGTACTGAGGGTGTGCTGCACTGTCAGAGGTTCAGTAGTGATGGAGCGCTGCACTGTCGGAGGGTCAGTACTGAGGGAGTGCTGCACTGTCGCAGAGTCAGTGTTGAGGGAGCGCTGCACTGTCAGAGGGTCAATACTGAGGGAGTACTGCACTGTCAGAGGGTCAGTACTGAGTGAGTGCTGCACTGTGAGAGGGTCAGTACTGAGGGAGTGCTGCACTGTCAGAGGGTCAGTGCTGAGAGAATGCTCCACTGTCGGAGTGTCAATACTGAGGGAGTGCTGCTCTTTCAGAGGGTCAGTACTGAGGGAATGCTGCACTGTCGTAGGGTCAGTACTGAGGGAGCTCTGTACTGTCGTAGGGTCAGTTCTGAGGGACTGCTGCACTGTTTGAGGGTCAGTGCTGAGGGAGTGCTGCACTGTCAGAGGGTCAATGTTGAGGGAGTGCTGCACTGTTACAGGGTCAGTAATGAGGGAGTGCTGCATAGTCGGACGATCACTACTGAGGGATTGCTGCACTGTCGGTTGGTCAGTACTGAGGGAGTGCTGCACTGTCAGAGGGTTAGTACTGCACTGTCAGAGGGTCAGTACTGAGGGAGTGCTGCACTGTCAGAGGGTCAGTATTGAGGGAGTGCTGCACTGTCGGAGGGTCAGTGTTGAGGGAGTGCTGCACTCTCAGAGGGTCAGTACTGAGGGAGTGCTGCACTGTCGGCGGGTCAGTACTGAGGGAGTGCTGCACTGTCAGAGGGTCAGTACTGAGGGAGTGCTGCACTGTCGGAGGGGGGAAGTGGGGCACCATGTTCAAATCGTATCCAGCCTCACTAATGCAGACGGACAGCACTCTGAGCCCGCCCCCCCCACCCCTCCTCCTCACCAGCAGGACGTCGGGGCCTAGCGGTGAAGGCTTTTCCGAGGGCAGCCATTTTAGAATAAGGGGCTGGCAATTTTCGGGCAGAGGTGAGGAGGAGAATCGCTCTCCCTCGGTGAGTTGAGAGGCTGCGGTGTCCTCTTCCTCGAAAGGTGGTTGAGGCAGAGTCTCTGAATACCTATTAAGTATTGGCCTGAGAAACAAAGGGGACTTTCCTCATCGTAGATTTAGCATCTCACGCTCTTCAGGCCAATCAGCAAGAATACCAAAGCCTGGGGGAAACCACATATTGATCCTGAACATTGACCCCCCCCCGGACAATGCTGCTGAGTGTAAGATGGCAAACTTGGACCAGAAGGAAAGCTGCTCTCCTGAGCAATACCCACGTCCTGGCCTAAAAGGCGACAGCTTGAATACCTTTAAGGCAGAGGGAGGTAGGTTCCGGATATGCAAGGGGGTGAAAGCGTACTCTCCTGGTCACCACATGACACAGGAAGGACGTAGAGAGAGAGAGAGACAGAGGGACGTGGAGAGAGAGAGAGAGAGAGAGAGGGATGTAGAGAGAGAGAGAGGGACGTAGAGAGAGAGAGGGACGTAGGGAGAGTGAGTGAGAGAGGGACGTAGAGAGAGAGAGAGAGAGGGACGTGGAGAGAGAGAGAGAGGGATGTGGAGAGAGAGAGAGGGACGTAGAGAGAGAGAGAGGGACGTAGGGAGAGTGAGTGAGAGAGGGACGTAGAGAGAGAGAGAGAGGGAAGTAGAGGGAGAGAGGGACGTAGACAGAGAGAGAGATGGTGTAGAGAGAGAGAGAGAGAGGGACGTAGAGAGAGAGAGAGGGACGTAGAGAGTGAGAGAGGGAGGGACATAAGGGGAGAGAGAGAGAGAGGGATGTAGAGAGAGAGAGAGTGAGAGAGAGGCACGTAGAGAGAGAGAGAGAGGGACATAGAGAGAGAAAGAGGGACATAGAGAGAGAGAGAGAGAGAGAGAGAGATGGACGTAGAGAGAGAGAGGGACGTAGAGAGAGAGAAAGAGGGATGTAGAGAGAGAGAGAGAGGGAAATAGAGAGAGACAGGGACGTAGAGAAAGAGAGAGAGAGAGAAAGGGACATAGACAGAGAGAGGGACGTAGAGAGAGAGAGGGACTTAGAGAGAGAGAGAGAGAGAGAGAGAGAGGGACATAGAGAGAGAGAGAGAGGGACATACAGAGAGAGAGAGAGAGGGACATAGAGAGAGAGAGAGAGAGAGGGACATAGAGAGAGAGAGAGAGGGACGTACAGAGAGAGAGAGAGAGAGGGACATAGAGAGAGAGAGAGAGGGACGTACAGAGAGAGAGAGAGGGACGTACAGAGAGAGAGAGAGGGACATAGAGAGAGAGAAAGGGACATAGAGAGAGAGAGAGATGGACGTAGAGAGAAAGAGAGAGGGATTTAGAGAGAGAGATGGACGTAGAGAGAGAGAGAGAGGGATTTAGAGAGAGAGAGGGCGTAGAGAGAGAGAGAGAAGGACATAGAGAGAGAGAGCGGGAGAGGGACGTAGAGAGAGAGCGAGAGGGCCATAGAGAGAGAGTGAGAGATGGACATAGAGAGAGAGAAAGAGAGAGAAGTACGTAGACAGAGAGAGAGAGGGACATAGAGAGAGAAAGAGAGAGAGAGAGAGATGAATGTAGAGAGAGAGAGAGGGTTAGAGCGAGAGAGAGAGAGGGACGTAGAGAGACAGAGAGAGAGAGAGAGAAGGACTTAGAGAGAGAGAGGACATAGAGAGAGAGAGAGAGGGGGAGACGTAGAGAGGGTGAGAGAGAGGGACGTAGAGAGTGAGAGAGAGAGTGGGACGTAGAGAGAGAGGGACATAGAGAGAGAGAGAGAGAGTGACGTAGAGAGCGAAAGAGAGAGAGGGACATAGAGAAAGAGAGAGGGGCGTAGAGAGAGAGAGATGGACATAGAGAGAGAGAGAGAGGGACATAGAGAGAGAGAGAGAGAGGGAGGGACATAGAGAGAGAGGGAGGGATGTAGAGAGAGAGAGGGATGTAGAGAGAGAGATAGAGGTACGTAGAGAGAGAGAGAGAAAGGGACATATAGAGAGAGAGGGGGGAGAGGGACATAGAGAGAGAGTGAGAGGGACATAGAGAGAGAGAGAGAGATGGACATAGAGAGAGAGAGAGGGAGGAGACAGAGAGAGAGAGAGGGACATAGAGAGAGAGAGAGGGACGTAGAGAGAGAGAGAGGGATGTAGAGGGAGAGAGAATGAGAGGGATGTAGAGAGAGAGAGAGAGGGATGTAGAGAGAGAGAGAGGGACGTGGAGAGAGCGAGAGGGACATAGAGAGAGAGAGAGCGACGTAGAGAGAGAGAGAGAGGGATGTCGAGAGAGAGGGGCATAGAGAGAGAGAGAGAGAGGGACGTAGAGAGAGAGAGAGGGACATAGAGAGAGAGAGAGGGATGTAGAGAGAGAGTGAGAGAGGGACGTAGAGAGAGAGAGAGAGAGAGGGCGTAGAGAGAGGGAGAGAGAGAGGGACGTAGAGAGAGAGAGAGAGAGAGGGTCGTAGAGAGAGAGAGGGAGAGAGAGGGACTTAGCGAGAGAGAGAGAGGAACGTAGAGAGAGAGAGAGAGAGAGGGACGTAGAGAGAGAGAGAGAGAGAGTGACGTAGAGAGAGAGAGAGAGAGAGGGACTTAGCGAGAGAGAGAGAGGAACGTAGAGAGAGAGAGAGGGACGTAGAGAGAGAGAGAGAGGGACGTAGAGAGAGAGCGAGAGGGACATAGAGAGAGAGAGAGGGACATAGAGAGAGAGAGTGACGTAGAGAGAGAGAGAGAGAGAGAGAGGGACGTGGAGAGAGAGCGAGAGGGACATAGAGAGAGAGCGAGGGACATAGAGAGAGAGGGATGTAGAGAGAGAGAGGGATGTAGAGAGATAGAGAGAGAGAGAAGGACGCAGAGAGAGAGAGGGAGAGAGGGACATAGAGAGAGAGAGAGGGACGTAGAGAGAGAAAGAGAGGGACGTAGAGAAAGAGAGAGAGGGGTGTAGAGAGAGAGCGAGAGGGATATATAGAGAGAGAGAGGGACATAGAGAGAGAGAGAGAGGGACGTACAGAGAGAGAGAGAGACATAGAGAGAGAGAGAGGAAGGGACGTGGAGAGAGCGAGAGGGATGTAGAGAGAGAGAGAGAGGGACGTACAGAGAGAGAGAGAGACATAGAGAGAGAGAGAGGAAGGGACGTGGAGAGAGAGAGAGGGACGTAGAAAGAGTGAGAGGGACATAGAGAGAGAGAGAGGGATGTAGAGAGAGAGAGAGAGAGAGGGACATAGAGAGAGAGAGGGATGTAGAGAGATAGAGAGAGAGAGAAGGACGCAGAGAGAGAGGGAGAGAGGGACATAGAGAGAGAGAGAGAGGGATGTAGAGAGAGAAAGAGAGGGACGTAGAGAAAGAGAGAGAGGGGAGTAGAGAGAGAGCGAGAGGGATATATAGAGAGAGAGAGGGACATAGAGAGAGAGAGAGGGACATAGAGTGAGAGAGGGATGTAGAGAGAGAGAGGGACGTACAGAGAGAGAGAGGGATGTAGAGAGAGAGAGAGCATAGAGAGAAAGGGAGAGGGACATAGAGAGAGAGAGGGGGAGAGGGATGTAGAGAGAGAGCGAGAGGGACATAGAGAGAGAGTGAGAGATGGACATAGAGAGAGAGAGAGAGAGGGACGTAGAGAGAGAGAGAGGGACGTAGAGAGAGAGAGAGAGAGGGCGTAGAGAGAGAGAGAGAGAGAGGGACGTAGAGAGATAGAGGGAGAGAGAGGGACTTAGCGAGAGAGAGAGAGGAACGTAGAGAGAGAGAGACAGAGGGACGTAGAGAGAGAGAGAGAGAGAGAGGGACATAGAGAGAGAGAGAGAGAGAGTGACGTAGAGAGAGAGAGAGAGAGGGACGTAGAGAGAGAGCGAGAGGGACATAGAGAGAGAGAGAGGGACATAGAGAGAGAGGGATGTAGAGAGAGAGAGGGATGTAGAGAGATAGAGAGAGAGAGAAGGACGCAGAGAGAGAGAGGGAGAGAGGGACATAGAGAGAGAGAGAGGGACGTAGAGAGAGAAAGAGAGGGACGTAGAGAAAGAGAGAGAGGGGTGTAGAGAGAGATCGAGAGGGATATATAGAGAGAGAGAGGGACATAGAGAGAGAGAGAGGGACATAGAGAGAGAGAGGGATGTAGAGAGAGAGAGGGACGTACAGAGAGAGAGAGGGATGTAGAGAGAGAGAGGGCATAGAGAGAAAGGGAGAGGGACATAGAGAGAGAGAGAGAGGAACGTAGAGAGAGAGAGAGAGAGGGACGTAGAGAGAGAGGGAGAGATGGACATAGAGAGAGAGAGGGACGTAGAGAGAGAGAGAGAGAGAGGGACGTAGAGAGAGAGGGAGAGAGAGGGACTTAGCGAGAGAGAGAGAGGAACGTAGAGAGAGAGAGAGAGGGACATAGAGAGAGAGAGAGAGAGGAACGTAGAGAGAGAGAGAGAGAGTGACGTAGAGAGAGAGAGAGAGAGGGACGTAGAGAGAGAGCGAGAGGGACATAGAGAGAGAGAGAGAGGGACATAGAGAGAGAGGGATGTAGAGAGAGAGAGGGATGTAGAGAGATAGAGAGAGAAGGACGCAGAGAGAGAGAGAGGGAGAGAGGGACATAGAGAGAGAGAGAGAGGGATGTAGAGAGAGAAAGAGAGGGACGTAGAGAAAGAGAGAGAGGGGTGTAGAGAGAGAGCGAGAGGGATATATAGAGAGAGAGAGGGACATAGAGAGAGAGAGAGAGAGAGGGACATAGAGAGAGAGAGGGATGTAGAGAGAGAGAGGGACGTACAGAGAGAGAGAGGGATGTAGAGAGAGAGAGCATAGAGAGAAAGGGAGAGGGACATAGAGAGAGAGAGGGGGAGAGGGATGTAGAGAGAGAGCGAGAGGGACATAGAGAGAGTGAGAGATGGACATAGTGAGAGAGTGAGAGATGGACATAGAGAGAGAGAGAGAGAGGGACGTAGAGAGAGAGAGAGAGAGGGACATAGAGAGAGAGAGAGAGAGATGGACGTGGAGAGAGGGATGTAGAGAGAGAGAGAAAGAGAGAGTGGGATGTAGAGAGAGAGAGGGATATAGAGGGAGAGAGAGAGAGAGAGAGAGGGACGTAGAGAGAGAGAGAGGGACGTAGAGAGATAGAGAGGGATGTAGAGAGAGCGAGAGAGACATGGAGAGAGAGAGGGATGCAGAGAGAGAGAGAGTGAGGGACATAGAGAGACAGAGCGATTTAGAGAGAGAGAGAGAGGGATGTAGAGAGAAAGAGAAAGAGAGGGATGTAGAGAGAGAGGGACATAGAGAGAGAGAGGGACGGAGAGAGAGAGAGGGATGTAGAGGGAGAGAGAATGAGAGGGATGTAGAGAGAGAGGGATGTAGAGAGAGAGAGAGGGACGTGGAGAGAGAGAGAGAGAGGGACATAGAGAGAGCAAAATGGACATAGAGAGAGAGAGGGACGTAGAGAGAGAGAGAGAGAGGGACGTAGAGAGAGAGAGAGAGGGACGTAGAGAGAGAGAGAGAGGGACGTAGAGAGAGAGATGGACGTAGAGAGAGAGAGAGAGGGACGTAGAGAGAGAGAGAGGAAGGGACGTGGAGGGAGAGAGAGGGATGTAGAAAGAGTGAGAGGGACATAGAGAGAGAGAGAGGGATGTAGAGAGAGAGAAGGAAGTAGAGAGAGAGAGGGACATAGAGAGAGAGAGGGATGTAGAGAGAGAGAGAGAGGGACATAGAGAGAGAGAGGGATGTAGAGAGAGAGAGAGAGGGAAGTAGAGAGAGAGAGGGACATAGAGAGAGAGAGGGATGTAGAGAGAGAGAGAGGGACGTAGAGAGAGAGGAAGGGACGTGGAGAGAGAGAGAGGGACGTAGAAAGAGTGAGAGGGACATAGAGAGAGAGAGAGAGAGGGATGTAGAGAGAGAGAGAGAGGGAAGTAGAGAGAGAGAGGGATGCAGAGAGAGAGAGAGGGATGTAGAGAGAGAGAGAGAGAGGGACATAGAGAGAGAGAGAGAGGGACGTACAGAGAGAGAGAGAGAGACATAGAGAGAGAGAGAGGAAGGGACGTGGAGAGAGAGAGAGGGACGTAGAAAGAGTGAGAGGGACATAGAGAGAGAGAGAGGGATGTAGAGAGAGAGAGAGAGAGAGGGACATAGAGAGAGAGAGGGATGTAGAGAGAGAGCGAGCGATGTAGAGAGAGAGAGAGAGAGAGAGTGCGAGAGTGCAGAGCAGGTTTACAGGAATGTTGCCAGGGCTGGAACATTGCAGCGATGAGGAGAGATTGGATAGGCTGGGGTTGTTCTCCCGAGAACAGAGGAGGCTGAGGGGTTCCCTAATTGAGGTGTACAAAATGATGAGGGGCCGAGATAGGGTAGACAGGAAAGACTTGTTCCCCCTCGCTGAGGGGACAATTACCAGGGGGCACAGATTGGAGGTGGTTGGTAGAAGGAGTGGAGGGGACAGGAGGAGAATCTTTTTCACTCAGAGGGCGGTGGGTGTCTGGGATTCACGGCCTAAGTTGGTGGTTGAGGCTGAAACGCTCGAGTCATTTAAAAGGTACCTGGACCTGCACCTGAAGCGCTGGAACCTGCAAATCTATGGACCAGGGGCTGGAAAGGAACACGAGCGGCCAGTTTCCTTTTGTCTCTTGTTATGGCCGGCGTCGACAGGATGGGCTGAATGGCCTCTTTCGGCTCCGTATCGCTGATCGGGGGAAGGCCGGAATGTGGGGTTCAGGTCACCATCAGGTCGGACATGATTTTCTGGAACCGGTGGAGTGGGCCTGAGGCCTCAACCCCCACCACCGCCCCCCCACTCCACCACCGGCCCCCCCTCCCCCCACCCAGCCCCCCCGCTCCTCGTTCACACGTTTGCAGGACCCAACATCAGGACAGCCAAGGTTACACCTATCAGGCGAGGCCTGTCTCTTTCTGGCTGGCGAGGGGGAGCGTTGAGGGATGACTTCTTACGCTGGGAAGATTCAGACGGGGTTTTCGATGGGGTAGGGGGAGGGAGGTGAAGGCCAGAACCAGGGGAGCTATCAACGCAAGAGAGTCACCGACAAAACAAACCCGATGGGGGATTCAGGAGGAACCTCTTGACCCGGGAGCCGGGGGTTGGGGGGGGGGGCGTGGGTGGGTGGGGGGAGAATGTGGAACTCGCTCCGGGCAGGGAGCGGTGCTGGGGTACAACGTCATTAAGGGGATCCATTCACAAGGGAGTAAGGAATAGGAGGATACAGCGATGGTGGGGATGGGGGTGGGGGCGGTGGGGGGTAGAGGTGAAGAGGGGGAGGGACGAGGCGCAGGTGGAGTATGAACGCCGGCAGTGAGCGGATGGGCCTAAGGGCCTATTCCCGGGCCTGTGCGGACTCCGAGGCCTCACGGCTCCGAGGGGAGAGGGCGGGGAGCGCAGGCAGTGCTCGGGGGCAGTGCTTCAGCCGACAGTGAGTGAACGCATGGCCCCCTCCCTGTCCCCTCAAGGCAGGGCTGCAGGAATGCAGAGAGACAAAAACAGCGCGGCTGACGCTGGTCGTGTGTGTGCTCGGGGTTGTGAGAGTGAGAGGCATCGATTTCACAGGGCGCTGAGAGAGAGAGAGGGATGTGGGGGCAGGGAGGTGGTGTCGGGACACAGAGGAGCTTAGAGACGCTGCAGCAAGGCTAAGGAGGGGACCAACCAGCAGGAGTCCGTGATATCCAAAAGAAGAACATTCTCAAGCAAAATAAAGAGGCAGGAGCAACTTCTGCAAAATGCACTTCAATACTTTTGTTCCCAAGACAGGTACAGCACGGGGTTAGATACAGAGTAAATCTCCCTCTACACTGTCCCCATCAAACACTCCCAGGACAGGTACAGCACGGGCTTAGATACAGAGTAAAGCTCCCTCTACACTGTCCCCATCAAACACTCCCAGGACAGGTACAGCACGGGGTTAGATACAGAGTAAAGCTCCCTCTACACTGTCCCCATCAAACACTCCCAGGACAGGTACAGCACGGGCTTAGATACAGAGTAAAGCTCCCTCTACACTGTCCCCATCAAACACTCCCAGGACAGGTACAGCACGGGGTTAGATACAGAGTAAAGCTCCCTCTACACTGTCCCCATCAAACACTCCCAGGACAGGTACAGCACGGGGTTAGATACAGAGTAAAGCTCCCTCTGCACTGTCCCCATCAAACACTCCCAGGACAGGTACAGCACGGGGTTAGATACAGAGTAAATCTCCCTCTACACTGTCCCCATCAAACACTCCCAGGACAGGTACAGCACGGGGTTAGATACCGAGTAAATCTCCCTCTACACTATCCCCATCAAACACTCCCAAGGCAGGTACAGCACGGGGTTAGACACAGAGTAAAGCTCCCTCTACACTGTCCCCATCAAACACTCCCAGGACAGGTACAGCACGGGGTTAGATACAGAGTAAATCTCCCTCTACACTATCCCCATCAAACACTCCCAAGGCAGGTACAGCACGGGGTTAGACACAGAGTAAAGCTCCCTCTACACTGTCCCCATCAAACACTCCCAGGACATGTACAGCACAGGGTTAGATACAGAGTAAATCTCCCTCTACACTGTCCCCATCAAACACTCCCAGGACAGGTACAGCACTGGGTTAAATATAGAGTCAAGCACCCTCCACACTGTCCCCATCAAACTCCCACGGATAGGTATAGCAGGGGGTTGTGCCTGTGTCTGTATGTGTGTGTATATGTGCCTCTGTGTGTGTGTGCTTGTGTCTGTAAGTGTGTACGTGTGTATGTCTCTCTCTGTGGGAACATGTTTGTGTTTGTGTCTGTGTAAGTATACATGTCTGTGTGTGTGTGTGTGTGTGTGTGTGTGTGTGTATGTGTGTGTATCTGTAACTCTATGTGTGTGTATATCCATTTGAGTGTATGTATGTACTTGTTTGTATGTATTTATGTGTGTCTCTGTATGTGTGTGTATGTATGTCAGTGGGTATGTGCATGTATGTATGTGTGTGTGAGTGTTTATGCGTGTGTCTGTAAGTGTGGGTGTGTGTGAACACCTATCCCTGTGTGAGTGTCTTTGCATGTGTGTATTTGTATGTGTGTAAATATACATATCTCTCTGTGAGTGTGTGTGTCTATGTGTGTGTGCACAAGTGCGTGTGTGAATGTGTCGATAAGTGTGTGCATGTATATGTGACTCTTTTTGAGTGTTTCTGTGTCTGAATAGGCATGTCTGCAACGTGTGTGTGTGCATATGTCTCTTTTTACTGTGTGTCTCTATGCACGTATCTGTAGGGCTGTGTGTGTAAATGTGTTTCAGTGTGGATGTGTGTCTCTGTGTCTGTGTGTGTGTCTGTGTGAGTGTGTGTGTGCCTGTGGCGTAAACGTGTGTGTGTGTGTGTATCCATGACTATGTGTCTTGTGTCTCTGTGTGTGTATGTGTCTCTGTATGAGTTTGTGTGTCTCTAAATGTGTGTGTGTATCTGTGCCTCTGTGTGAGTATGTTTGTGCCTGTGTCTGTAAATGTGTGTTTGTGTATCCGTGTCTCTGTGTGACTGTATGTCTCTGTGTGTGTATGTATCTCTCTGTGTGTGTCTCTGTTTGTGTACAAGTCTGTTTCTGTGTGTCTGTCTCTGTGTGTGTACGTGTCTCAGTATGAGTGTGTCTCTGTGTGTGTCTTCTCTGTGTCTGTACGTGTCTCTGTTTCTGTGTGTGTGTCTCTGTGTGAGTGTGTGTATCTGTGTGAGTGTGTGTCTGTGTGTGTGTGTCTCTGTGTATGTACATGTCTCTGCTTCTGTGTGTGTGTCTGTGTGAGTGTGTCTCTGTGTGTGTGTCTCTGTGTCTGTATGTGTCACTGTTTCTGTGTGTGTGTCTCTGTGAGTGTGTCACTGTGTGTGTACGTGTCTCAGTGTGTGTGTCTCTGTGTGTGAGTGTGTCTGTGTGTCTCTGTTTCTGTGTGTGTGTCTGTGTGTGTGTGTCTCTGTATCTGTACGTGTCTCTGTTTCTGTGTGTGTCTCTGTGTGTGTGTGTCTGTGTGTGTGTACATGTCTCAGTGTGAGTGTCGGTGTGTGTATGCGTCTCCCTGTGTGTATGTGTCTCAGTGAGAGTGTGTCTCTGTGTGTGTACGTCTCTCAGTGTGAGTGTGTGTCTCTGTGTGAGTGTGTGTCTCTGTGTGTGTACGTGTCTCAGTGTGAGTGTGTGTCTCCGCTTGTGTGAGTGTCTCTGTGTGTGAGTGTGTCTCTGTGTGTGTACATGTCTCAGTGTGAGTGTGTCTCTGTGTGTCTACGTGTTTGTGTGTGTGTGTCTCTGTGTGTGTACGTGTCTCAGTGTGAGTGTGTCTCTGTGTGTGTACGTGTCTCAGTGTGAGTGTGTCTCTGTGTGTTTACTTGTCTCTGTGTGTGAGTGTGTCTCTGTGTGTGAGTGTGTCTGTGTGTCTGTAAGTGTCTCTGTTTCTGTGTGTGTGTCTCTGTGTGTGTGTCTCTGTATCTGTACGTGTCTCTGTTTCTGTGTGTGTCTCTGTGTGTGTGTGTGTGTGTGTGTGTGTGTGTACATGTCTCAGTATGAGTGCGTCTCTGTATGTGTGTCTCTATGTGTGTACGTGTCTCTGTCTCTGTGTGTGTGTCTCTGTGTGTGTACGTGTCTTAGTGTCAGTGTGTCTCTGTGTGTGTACATGTCTCAATGTGAGTGTGTCTCTGTGTGTGTACATGTCTCAGTGTGTGTGTGTCTCTGTGTGTGTACGTGTCTCAGTGTGAGTGTGTCTCTGTGTGTGTACGTGTCTCTGTGTGTGTGTGTCTCTGTGTGTGAGTGTGTCTCCTTGTGTGTACATGTCTCAGTGTGTGTACATGTCTCAGTGTGTGTCTCTGTGTGTGTACATGTCTCAGTGTGAGTGTGTTTCTGTGAGTGTGTCTCTGTGAGTGTGTCTCTGTGAGTGAGTGTGTCTCTGTGTGTGTACATGTCTCTGTGTGTGTGTCTCTGTGTGTGTACGTGTCGCTGTGTGTGTACGTGCCTCTGTGTGTGTGTGTCTCTGTGTGTGTACATGTCTCAGTGTGAGTGTGTCTCTGTGTGTGTACGTGTCTGTCTCTGTGTGTGTGTGTCTCTGTGTGTGTGCGATTCTCTGTGTGAGTGTGCCTCTGTGTGTGAGTGTCTCTGTGTGTGTACGTGTCTCTGTGTGTGTGTGTGTGTGTGTCTGTGTGTGTGTGTGTGTGTGTGTGTCTCTGTGTGTGTACATGTCTCAGTGTGTGTGTCTCTGTGTGTGTACATGTCTCTGTGTGTGTGTGTCTCTGTGTGTGAGTGTGTCTCTGTGTGTGTACGTGTCTGTGTGTGTGTGTGTCTCTGTGTGTGTATGTGTCTCAGTGTGTGAGTGTGTCTCTGTGTGTTTACGTGTCTCAGTGTGAGTGTGTCTCTGTGTGTGTACGTGTCTCAGTGTGTGTGTCTTTGTGTGTACGTGTCTCTGTGTGAGTGTGTCTCTGTGTGTGTACATGTCTCAGTGTGAGTGTGTGTGTGTACGTGTCTGTGTGTGTGTCTGTGTGTGTGAGTGTGTGTCTCTGTGTGAGTGTGTGTCTCTGTGTAAAAGTGTGTCTCTGTGAGTGTGTCTCTGTGTGTGTACGTGTCTCTGTTTCTGTGTGTGTATCTCTGTGTGTGTACATGTCTGTGTGCGTGTCTCTGTGTGTGTACATGTCTCAGTGTGAGTGTGTCTCTGTGTGTGTGTCTCTGTGTGTGTACGTGTCTCAGTGTGTGTGTCTCTGTGTGTGTACATGTCTCAGTGTGTGTACATGTCTCAGTGTGAGTGTGTCTCTCTGTGTGTATGTGTCTCTGTGTGTGTGTCTCAGTGTGTGTACATGTCTCAGTGTGAGTGTGTCTCTGTGTGTGTACGTGTCTCTGTGTGTGTGTCTCTGTGTGTGTACATGTCTCAGTGTGAGTGTGTGTGTGTGTATGTGTCTCTGTGTGTGTGTCTGTGTATGTGTCTGTGTGTGTGAGTGTGTGTCTCTGTGTGAGTGTGTGTATCTGTGTAAAAGTGTGTCTCTGTGAGTGTGTCTCTGTGTGTGTACGTGTCTCTGTTTCTGTGTGTGTATCTCTGTCTGTGTACATGTCTGTGTGTGTGTCTCTGTGTGTGTACATGTCTCAGTGTGAGTGTATCTCTCTGTGTGTGTCTCTCTGTGTGTACGTGTCTCAGTGTGTGTATCTCTGTGTGTGTACATGTCTAAGTGTTTGTACATGTCTCAGTGTGAGTGTCTCTGTGTGTGTGTCTCTGTGTGTGAGTGTGTCTGTGTGTGTGTGTGTGTGTCTCTGTGTGTGTACGTGTCTCAGTGTGTTAGTGTGTCTCTGTGTGTGTACATGTCTCTGTGTGTGTGTGTCTCTGCGTGTGTGTCTCTGTGTGTGTACGTGTCTCAGTGTGTGTGTGTCTCTGTGTGTTAGTGTGTCTGTGTGTGTGTGTGTCTCTCTGTATGTGAATGTGTCTCTGTGTGTGTACGTGTCTCTGTGTGTGTACGTGTCTCTGTATGTGAGTGTGTCTGTGTGTGCGTACGTGTCTCTGTGTGTGTACGTGTCTCTGTATGTGAGTGTGTCTCTGTGTGTGTACGTGTCTGTGTGTGTGTACGTGTCTCTGTGTGTGTACGTGTCTCAGTGTGTGAGTGTGTTTCTGTGTGTGTATGTGTCTCTGTGTGTGTGTCTCTGTGTGTGTACGTGTCTCTGTGTGTGAGTGTCTCTGTGTGTGTACGTGTCTCTGTATGTGAGTGTGTCTCTGTGTGTGTACGTGACTCCGTGTGTGTACGTGTCTGTGTGTGTGTACGTGTCTCAGTGTGTGAGTGTGTCTCTGTGTGTGTACGTGTCTCCGTGTGTGTGGCTCTGTGTGTGTGTGTCTCTGCGTGTGAGTGTGTCTCTGTGTGTGTGTCTCTGTGTGTGTGTGTCTCTGTGTGTGTGTCTCTGTGTGTGAGTGTGTCTCTGCGCGTGTGTGTCTCTGCGTGTGTACGTGTCTCTGTGTGTGTGTCTCTGCGTGTGAGTGTGTCTGTGTGTGTGTCTCTGTGTGTGTGTGTCTCTGTGTGTGAGTGTGTCTCTGCGTGTGAGTGTGTCTCTGTGTGTGTGTCTCTGTGTGTGTGTGTCTCTGTGTGTGAGTGTGTCTCTGCGTGTGTGTGTGTCTCTGTGTGTGTTTGTCTCTGCATGTGTGTGTCTCTGCGTGTGTACGTGTCTCTGTGTGTTAGTGTGTCTCTGTGTGTGTTTGTGTGTGTGTGTGTGTGTGTGTGTGTCTCTGTGTGTGAGTATGTCTGTGTGTGTGTGTGTCTCTGTGTGTGTCTGTGTGTGTGTGTGTCTCTGTGTGTGTGTGTGTGTGTGTGTGTGTGTGTGTGTCTCTGTGTGTCTCTGTGTGTGAATGTGTGTGAATGTGTCTGTGTTTGCCAGCTGATCATTACTCTGAGTACAGTGCTATCTGTCCGGATCTGATGCCACACCTTCCTGCCCTACCACCTGTGGAAACAGAATTGCTCCACAGTCGGAGCCAAATCCAAATTCTCGGACACAAAAACAGGAAAACTTCAGGGGAGGGAGGTGCGGGCTTGGGGAGTGGGGGAGGGGGCTGTGCGGGGGCGGGGGGGAGGAGAAGGGTCACGGGGTGGGGGATGGCAACGCGGAGGGAGAGTGGAAGGGCAAGGGTGTGACACAGCTGGTGAGCATCAGGGAGAGGCAGGGTGCAGGAGAATGTGGCAGGACTGCCATCTGGTGCTCAGTGGCAGCGGCTGCTGGAGAGAGGAGGCTGCAGCAGACAGAGCCTCACTGCCGTCTGCATGAGGCATCATGGCATCGAGGACAGGAACACAGGAACAGGAGGAGGCCATTCAGCCCCTCAATCCTGTCACACAGGAACAGGTGGAGGCCATTCAGCCCCTTGATCCTGTCACACAGGAACAGGTGGAGGCCATTCAGCCCCTTTGTGCCTGTTACACAGGAACAGGAGGAGGCCATTCAGCCCCTCGATCCTGTCACACAGGAACAGGAGGAGGCCATTCAGCCCCCTCGATCCTGTCACACAGGAACAGGAGGAGGCCATTTATCCCCTCAATTCTGTCACACAGGAACAGGAGGAGGCCATTCAGCCCCTCGAGCCTGTTACACAGGAACAGGAGGAGGCCACTCAGCCCCCTCGATTCTGTTACACAGGAACAGGAGGAGGCCATTCAGCCCCCTCGATTCTGTTACACAGGAACAGGAGGAGGCCATTCAGCCCCCTCGATCCTGTCACACAGGAACAGGAGGAGGCCATTCAGCCCCCTCGATTCTGTTACGCAGGAACAGGAGGAGGCCATTCAGCCCCTCGATTCTGTCACACAGGAACAGGAGGAGGCCATTCAGCCCCTCGATCCTGTCACACAGGAACAGGAGGAGGCCATTCAGCCCCTCAATTCTGTCACACAGGAACAGGAGGAGGCCATTCAGCCCCACAGGAATAGGAGGAGGCCATTCAGCCCCACAGGAACAGGAGGAGGCCATTCAGCCCCTCAATTCTGTTACACAGGAACAGGAGGAGGCCAGTCAGCCCCACAGGAACAGGAGGAGGCCATTCAGCCCCTCAATTCTGTCAGACAGCCGATTTGCACCACTGGTCCACATCCCTCAACGCACCTTAACCAGTAAAATACAATCATTTCTCACCTTCAAATCTACAACTGACCCATCTTTTTGAAGTCACCGAGAGGGTTATAATGGGTAGTGGGGTGGATGCTGTGTATATCGACTTTCAAATGGTGTTCGCTGGTGCGCCACATAATAGACGGTTTGCAAAATGGAAGCTGGTGATTAAAGGGGCAGTGACTGTGTGGGCGGGAGTTGGCCTAACAAGCTGAGAACAGAAGGTTGTGGTGAACACTTGTTTTTCAGATTGGAGGGAAGTATACAGTGGTGTACTTCCTGGTATCTTACTGATATGTATGAATGACCTGGCTACACAGGGCATTATTGCAGAGTTTGAAGTTGATACAAAGCTCAGCAAACAATGAGACAGATAGTAACAGGACGTCATAAGCGGACTGGTGAAATGGGAGGACGGTTAGGAACATAAGAACTAGGAGCAGGAGGAGGCCATTCAGCCCCTCGAGCCTGCCTCACCATTCAATACGATTGTGACTGATCTCATTTCGGCCTCAACTCCAATTTCCCGCCCTCTCCCCATAACCTTTCAACCTGTTACTAATTAAAAATCTGGCTATCTCCCCCTTAAATTTATTCAGCGTCCCGGCATCCACTGCTCTCTGAGGTAGTGAATTCCACAGATTCACGACCCTTTGAGAAAAGTAATTCCTCCTCATCTCTGATTTAAATCTACCAGCCCTTAGCCTAAAGCTATGGCCTCTGGTTCTAGAATGTCCCACAAGGGGAAACATCCACTCCACGTCTACTTTGTCCATCCCTTCAGCATCTTATATACCTCAATTACATCTCCTCTCATCCTTCTAAACTCTAGCAAGTATAGGCCTAAACTGCTCAATCTCTCCTCATAAGACAAGCTCCACATCTCTGGAATCAATCTAGTGAACCTCCTCTGAGCCGCTTCCAATGCAACTACATCTTTCCTCAAGTAAGGATTGTGATATGGCAGAGGTGGTTTAACACAGTGAAGTGTGAAGTGATGCACTTCGGTGGGAGGACTGAGAAAGGCAGTATAAACTAAACGGTTCAGTTTTAGAGGGAGGACAGGTACAGAGAGACCTGGGGATCCATGTACATGAACCGTTGAAGTTGGCAGGACCAGCTGTGAGCCCCTGTTTAATAAAAACAGCAAACGGGATCCTTGGTTTTATTAACAGGGACACAGAGTACAACAGCCAGGAAGTGATGTTAAACCTTTATAAAATACCGGTTAGGTCCCGGCTGGAGGATTGTGTCCAATTGTGGGCCCCGCACTTTGGGAAGGACGCCAAGGCTTTGGAGAGGGTGCGGAGGAGATTTCCCAGAATGGATGAGGGGCTTCAGTTAGTGCAGAGAGACTGGAGAAACTGGGATTGTTCTCTTTAGAGCAGAGAAGGTGAAGGGGGAGATTTAAATCGAGGTGTTCAACATCATGAGGGGTTTGGATAGAGTAAATCAGGAGAAACTGTTCCCAGTGGCTGGAGGGTCGGTAACCAGAGGGACACAGATTGAAGAGAATCAGAAAGGGGGAGATGAGGAGGAATGTTTTTACACAGCGAGTTGCTGTGATCTGGAAGGCGCTGCCTGAAAGGGCGGTGGAAGCAGTTTCAATAGGAACTTTCAAAACAGGAATTGGACAATTACATACACCGAGCAAGGCGTGGTGGCACGAATTGGCCGACCTTTCCAAAGGGCCAGCACAAGGACGATGGGACGAATGGCTCCTTTTCTATATCAATCTATGGACCCGTGAGGAAGTTCCAGATATCCACTCCTCCTTGTGTGAAGAACTGTTACTGACATCACCACTGAACGGACTGGCTCCAATGTTTAGCCTGGGCTCACAGACCACCCACAATCTCCCAGCCACCCCGCACAGGAAGTCGTCTCTCCTGAACTCCTCATTACACTGGCCTTGGAGGGAGTGTAGAGTAGATTTAGCACAGGGAGACCGGGCCTCCTTGCACCAGCAGATTACCCTGCCAGGGACAATCAAATAAAAAAGGAATAGCTGGTCTGGGCATGTACACAGGATGGAAGACAGACCCATCCCAAAGGATATACTACAAGGGATAGCTCCGTTATTCTCAATTCAAAATCACTTCCGGGTATCTGTTATTCTATATATAAACCAGCCCAAACCCCTTGATTAGATTCCAGTCTGTAACTCACTCCCGGGTATCTGTTATTCTATATATAAACCAGCCCGAACCCCTCGATTAGATTCCAGTCTGTAACTCACTCCCGGGTATCTGTTATTCTATATATAAACCACCCCGAACACCTCGATTAGATTCCAGTCTGTAACTCACTCCCGGGTATCTGTTATTCTATATATAAACCAGCCCGAACACCTCGATTAGATTCCAGTCTGTAACTCACTCCCGGGTATCTGTTATTCTATATATAAACCAGCCCGAACCCCTCGATTAGATTCCAGTCTGTAACTCACTCCCGGGTATCTGTTATTCTATATATAAACCACCCCGAACACCTCGATTAGATTCCAGTCTGTAACTCACTCCCGGGTATCTGTTATTCTATATATAAACCAGCCCGAACACCTCGATTAGATTCCAGTCTGTAACTCACTCCCGGGTATCTGTTATTGTATATATAAACCAGCCCGAACCCCTCGATTAGATTCCAGTCTGTAACTCACTCCCGGGTATCTGTTATTCTATATATAAACCAGCCCGAACCCCTCGATTAGATTCCAGTCTGTAACTCACTCCCGGGTATCTGTTATTCTATATATAAACCAGCCCAAACCCCTTGATTACATTCCAGTCTGTAACTCACTCCCGGGTATCTGTTATTCTATATTAAAACAGCCCAAACACCTCGATTAGATTCCAGTCTGTAACTCACTCCCGGGTATCTGTTATTCTATATTAAAACAGCCCAAACACCTCGATTAGATTCCAGTCTGTACCTCACTCCCGGGTATCTGTTATTCTATATATAAAACATCCTGAACCCCTCGATTAGATTCCAGTCTGTAACTCACTCCCGGGTATCTGTTGTTCTATATATAAACCAGCCAAACCCCTCGATTAGATTCCAGTCTGTAACTCACTCCCGGGTATCTGTTATTCTATATATAAACCCCCCAAACCCCTTGATTAGATTCCAGTCTGTAACTCACTCCTGGGTATCTGTTATTCTATATATAAACCCCCCCCGAAACCCTCGATTAGATTCCAGTCTGTAACTCACTCCCAGGTATCTGTTATTCAATATATAAACCCCACCGAACCCCTCGATTAGATTCCAGTCTGTAACTCACTCCCGGGTATCTGTTATTCTATATATAAACCCCCCTGAACCCCTCGATTAGATTCCAGTCTGTAACTCACTCCCGGGTATCTGTTATTCTATATATAAACCCCGAACCCCTCGATTAGATTCCAGTCTGTACCTCACTCCCGGGTATCTGTTATTCTATATATAAACCCCCTGAACCCCTCAATTAGATTCCAGTCTGTAACTCACTCCCGGGTATCTGTTATTCTATATATAAACCCCCCTGAACCCCTCGATTAGATTCCAGTCTGTAACTCACTCCCGGGTATCTGTTATTCTATATATAAACCACCTGAACCCCTCGATTAGATTCCAGTCTGTAACTCACTCCCGGGTATCTGTTATTCTATATATAAACCACCCGAACCCCTCGATTAGATTCCAGTCTGTAACTCACTCCCAGGTATCCGTTATTGTATATATAAACCCCCCTGAACCCCTCGATTAGATTCCAGTCTGTAACTCACTCCCGGGTATCTGTTATTCTATATATAAACCACCCGAACCCCTCGATTAGATTCCAGTCTGTAACTCACTCCCGGGTATCTGTTATTCTATATATAAACCAGCCCGAACACCTCGATTAGATTCCAGTCTGTAACTCACTCCCGGGTATCTGTTATTCTATATATAAACCACCTGAACCCCTCGATTAGATTCCAGTCTGTAACTCACTCCCGGGTATCTGTTATTCTATATATAAACCACCCGAACCCCTCGATTAGATTCCAGTCTGTAACTCACTCCCAGGTATCCGTTATTGTATATATAAACCCCCCTGAACCCCTCGATTAGATTCCAGTCTGTAACTCACTCCCGGGTATCTGTTATTCTATATATAAACCACCCGAACCCCTCGATTAGATTCCAGTCTGTAACTCACTCCCGGGTATCTGTTATTCTATATATAAACCCCCCTGAACCCCTCGATTAGATTCCAGTCTGTAACTCACTCCCGGGTATCTGTTATTCTATATATAAACCACCTGAACCCCTCGATTAGATTCCAGTCTGTAACTCACTCCCGGGTATCTGTTATTCTATATATAAACCACCCGAACCCCTCGATTAGATTCCAGTCTGTAACTCACTCCCAGGTATCCGTTATTGTATATATAAACCCCCCTGAACCCCTCGATTAGATTCCAGTCTGTAACTCACTCCCGGGTATCTGTTATTCTATATATAAACCACCCGAACCCCTCGATTAGATTCCAGTCTGTAACTCACTCCCGGGTATCTGTTATTCTATATATAAACCAGCCCGAACACCTCGATTAGATTCCAGTCTGTAACTCACTCCCGGGTATCTGTTATTCTATATATAAACCACCCGAACCCCTCGATTAGATTCCAGTCTGTAACTCACTCCCGGGTATCTGTTATTCTATATATAAACCCCCCTGAACCCCTCGATTAGATTCCAGTCTGTAAGTCACTCCCAGGTATCCGTTATTGTATATATAAAGCCCCCTGAACCCCTCGATTAGATTCCAGTCTGTAACTCACTCCCGGGTATCTGTTATTCTATATATAAACCACCCGAACCCCTCGATTAGATTCCAGTCTGTAACTCACTCCCGGGTATCTGTTATTCTATATATAAACCACCCCGAACCCCTCGATTAGATTCCAGTCTGTAACTCACTCCCGGGTATCTGTTATTCTATATATAAACCAGCCCGAACCCCTCGATTAGATTCCAGTCTGTAACTCACTCCCGGCTATCTGTTATTCTATATATAAACCACCCCGAACCCCTCGATTAGATTCCAGTCTGTAACTCACTCCCGGGTATCTGTTATTCTATATATAAACCACCCAAACCCCTCGATTAGATTCCAGTCTGTAACTCACTCCGGGGTATCTGTTATTCTATATATAAACCACCCCAAACCCCTCGATTAGATTCCAGTCTGTAACTTGCTCCCGGGTATCTGTTATTCTGTATATAAACCCCCCCGAACCCCTCGATTAGATTCCAGCCTGTAACTCACTCCCGGGTATCTGTTATTCTATACATAAACCCCCATAGCACCTTGATTAGATTCCAGCCTGTAACTCACTCCTGGGTATCTGTTATTCTATATATAAACTCCCTGAACCCCTTGATTAGATTCCAGCCTGTAACTCACTCCTGGGTATCTGTTATTCTATATATAAACTCCCTGAACCCCTTGATTAGATTCCAGTCTGTAACCCGCTCCCAGGGATCCATTATTCTCTATGTAGACTTCACAAGAAACCCTCAAATAAATTTGTGACTGTAACTCATTCCTCAGCATCTTCTATGAGAAGCTTGGTATTCCAGGACAAGGAGTGTGATTGACTGGCACCTCATCCACCACCTTAAACATTCACTCCCTCCACCACCGACGCACAGTAGCAGCAGTGTGTGTACCATCTACAAGATGCACTGCAGCAACTCACCAAGGCTCCTTAGACAGCACCTTCCAAACCCACAACCACTACCATCTAGAAGGACAAGGGCAGCAGACACATGGGGAACACCATCTCCTGGAAGTTCCCCTCCAAGACACGCACCATCCTGATTTGGAAATATATCGGCTGTTTAGTCACTGTCACTGGGTCAAAATCCTGGAACTCCCTCCCTAACAGCGCTGTGGGTGTACCTACACCACATGGACTGCAGGGGTTCAAGAAGGCAGCTCACCACCACCTTCTCAAGGGGCAATTAGGGATGGGCAATAAATGCTGGCCCAGCCAACAATGCTAATTATGTGACAATGGTTAAGAACAATGACTTTTTCTAGAGTTAAAATTAAAATTAGAATTAATCTTACATTCACAGCTGGTGGGCTTTCCACTATTCTAACTATGAACTCACCATTAAATCTCTTGCCCTCCTGTCATTCCAAACTCCAAATCCAGATCACCCGGAGTCCCTGTACTCCTTTACCCACAACGGCTTCACTTTAAAATTGGAATCCTGGATTCAGGGCCCAACCCCTCCCTATCCCTGTAACCTCCTCCAGCCTCTACAACCCTCCCTATCTCTGTAACCTCCTCCAGCCCCTACAACCCTCCCTATCTCTGTAACCTCCTCCAGCCCCTACAACCTTCCCTATTCTGTAACCTCCTCCAGCCTCTACAACCCTCCCTATCTCTGTAACCTCCTCCAGCCCCTACAACCCTCCCTATCTCTGTAACCTCCTCCAGCCCCTACAACCTTCCCTATTCTGTAACCTCCTCCAGCCTCTACAACCCTCCCTATCTCTGTAACCTCCTCCAGCCCCTACAACCCTCCCTATCTCTGTAACCTCCTCCAGCCTCTACAACCCTCCCTATCTCTGTAACCTCCTCCAGCCCCTACAACCCTCCCTATCTCTGTAACCTCCTCCAGCCTCTACAACCCTCCCTATCTCTGTAACCACCTCCAGCCTCTCCAACCCTCCCTATCTCTGTAACCTCCTAAAGCCCCTACAACCCTCCCTATCTCTGTCACCTCCTCCAGCACCTACAACTCTCCCTATCTCTGTAACCACCTCCAGCCCCTACATCCCTCCCTATCTCTGTACCCCTCCTTCAGCCCCTTACAATGCCCCATATCTCCTAAACCACCTCCAGCCCCTTCATCTCTCCTTATCTCTGTAACCTCCTCCAGCCCCTACAACCCTCCCTATCTCTGTAACCTCCTCCAGCCCCTACAAACCCTCCCTATCTCTGTAACCTCCTCCAGCCCCTACAACCTTCCCTATTCTGTAACCTCCTCCAGCCTCTACAACCCTCCCTATCTCTGTAACCTCCTCCAGCCCCTACAACCCTCCCTATCTCTGTAACCTCCTCCAGCCTCTACAACCCTCCCTATCTCTGTAACCTCCTCCAGCCCCTACAACCCCTCCCTATCTCTGTAACCTCCTCCAGCCTCTACAACCCTCCCTATCTCTGTAACCACCTCCAGCCTCTCCAACCCTCCCTATCTCTGTAACCTCCTAAAGCCCCTACAACCCTCCCTATCTCTGTCACCTCCTCCAGCACCTACAACTCTCCCTATCTCTGTAACCACCTCCAGCCCCTACATCCCTCCCTATCTCTGTACCCTCCTTCAGCCCCTTACAATGCCCCATATCTCCTAAACCACCTCCAGCCCCTTCATCTCTCCTTATCTCTGTAACCTCCTCCAGCCCCCTACAACCCTCCCTATCTCTGTAACCAACTACAGCCCCCTACAACCCTCCCTCTCTCTGAAACTATGTCCAGCCCCTACAACCCTACTTATCTCTGTATCCCCCTCCAGCACCTACAACCTGCCCTATCTCTGTAACCAACTACAGCCCCTACAACCCTCCCTATCAATGTACCCTCCACCAGCCCCTACAACCCTCCCTATCTCTGTAACCTCCTCCAGCCCCTACAACCCTCATTATCTCTGTAACCTCCTCCAGCCCCTACAACCCTCCCTATCTCTAAAATCTCCTCCAGCACATACAACCCTCCCTATCTCTATAAACTCCTCCAGCCCCTACAAACCTCCCTATCTCTGTAACCTCCCTCCAGCCCCTACAAACCCTCCCTATCTCTGTAACCTCCCTCCAGCCCCTATAACCCTCCCTATCTCTATAACCACTTCCAGCCCCTACAATCCTCCCTAAGTCTGTATCTTCCTCCAGCCCCTACATGCCTCCCTATCTCTGTTAACTCTTCCAGCCCCTACAATCTTCCCGATGTCTTTAACATTCTCCAGGCCCTACAACCCTCCTCATCTCTCTAACCCCTCCCTCAGCCCCTACAACCCTCCCCATCTCTGTAACCTCCTCTAGCCCTTACAACCCTCTCCATCTCTGTAACATCCTCCTGCTCCAACAACCCTTCCTATCTCTGTAACATTTCTACCCCTACTACACTCCCCACCTGTGTAAACTCCTCCAGACCCTACAAGCCTCCTGTTGTCTGCAACCTCCTCCAGACCCTACAACCCTCCCATCTCTATAACCTCCTACAGCCCCTACAACACTCCCTATCTCTGTCACCTCATCCAGCCCCTACAACCTTCCCTATCTCTGTAACCATCACCAGCCCCTACATCCCTCCCTATCTCTGTACCCTCCTCCAGCACCTACAACCCTCCCTATCTCTGAAACTACCTCCAGCCCCTACAACCCTCCCTATTTCTGTATCCTCCTCCAGCCCCTACAACACTCCCTATCTCTGTAACCTCCTCCAGCCCCTACAACCCTCCCTATCTCTGTAACTACCTCCAGCCCCTACAACTCTCCCTATATCTGTATTCTCCTCCAGCCACTATAACACTTCCTATCTCTGTAACCTCCACCAGCCACTGCAACCCTCCCTATCTCTGTAAACACCTCCAGCCCCTACAACCCTCCCTATCTATATAAAATACTCCAGCCTCGACCACCCTCCCTATCTCTGTAACCTCCTCCAGCCCCTACAATCCTCCCAATCTCTGTAACTTCCTCCAGCCCCTACATCCCTCCCTATCTCTGTACACTCCTTCAGCCCCTTACAATGCTCCATATCTCCTAAACCACCTCCAGCTCCTTCATCCCTCCCTATCTCTGTACCCTCCTCAAGCACCTATAACCCTCCCTATCTCTGTAACCTTCTCAAGCCCCTACAACCCTCCCTATCTCTGTAAACTCCTCCAGCCTCTACAAAACTTCCTATCTCTGTCACCCCCTCCAGCACTTACAACTCTCCCCTATCTCTGTACTCTCCTCCAGCCACTACAACCCTCCCTATCTCTGTAACCACCACCAGTCCCTACATCCCTCCCTATCTCTGTACCCTCTTCCAGCCCCAACAACCCTCCCTCTCTCTGAAACTACGTCCAGCCCCTACAACCCTACTTATCTCTGTAACCTCCTCCAGCCCCTACAACCCTGCCTATCTCTGTAAACTCCTCCAGCCCCTACAACCCTCCCTATCTCTATAATCTCCTCCAGCACATACAACCCTCCCTAACTCTATAAACTCCTCCAGGCCCTACAAACCCTCCCAATCTCTGTAACCTGCTCCAGCCTCGACCACCCTCCCTTTCTCTGTAACCTCCTCCCAGCCCCTATGACCCTCCCTATTTCTATAACCACCTCCAGCCCCTACAATCCTTCATAAGTCTGTAACTTCCTCCAGCCGCTACATGCCTCTGTTAACTCCTCCAGCCCCTGCAACCTTCCCCATGTCTTTAACATTCTCCAGGCCCTACAAACCCTCCTCATCTCTCTAACCTCCTCCAGCCCCTACAACCCTCCCCATCTCTGTAAACTCGTCCTGCTCCAACAACCCTCCCTATCCCTGTAACCTGTTCCAGCCCCTACAACCCTCCCTTATCTCTGTAACCTCCTCCAGCCCGTACAACCCTCCCTATCTCTGTAACCTCCTCCAGCCACTACAACCCTTTCTATCTCTGTAACCTCCTCCAGCCCCTGCAATCCTCCCTATCTTTGTAACCTCCTCGAGACCGTACAACCCTCCCAATCTCTGTAACCTCCTCCAGCCCCTACAAACCCTCCCTATCTCTGTAACCTCCTCCAGCCCCCTACAAACCTCCCTATCTCTGTAACCTCTTTCTACCGCTACAACCCTCCCTATCTCTGTAACATCCTCCAGCCCCCACAAACCTCCCTATCTCTGTCACCTCCTCCAGCACCTACAACCCTCCCTATCTCTGTAACCTCCTCCAGCCCCTACAACCCTCCCTATCTCTGTAACCTCCTCCAGCACCTACAACCCTCCCTATCTCTGTAACCTCCTCCAGCCCCTACAACCCTCCCTATCTCTGTAACCTCCTCCAGCCCCTACAACCCTCCTTATCTCTGTAACCTGCTCCAGCCCCTACAGCCCTCCCTATCTCTGTAACCTCCCTCCAGCCCCGACAACCCTCCCTATCACTGTAACCTCCTCGAGCCCCTACAACCCTCCCTATCTCTGTAACCTCCTCCAGCCCCTACAACCCTCCCTATCTCTGTAAACCTCCTCCAGCCCCTACAACCCTCCCTATCTCTGTAACCTCTTTCTACCGCTACAACCCTCCCTATCTCTGTAACCTCCTCCAGCCCCCACAAACCTCCCTATCTCTGTCACCTCCTCCAGCACCTACAACCCTCCCTATCTCTGTAACCTCCTCCAGCCCCCTACAACCCTCCCTATCTCTGTAACCTCCTCCAGCACCTACAACCCTCCCTATCTCTGTAACCTCCTCCAGCCCCTACAACCCTCCCTATCTCTGTAACCTCCTCCAGCCCCTACAACCCTCCTTATCTCTGTAACCTGCTCCAGCCCCTACAGCCCTCCCTATCTCTGTAACC
>JANJGN010002431.1:0-71491 GCA_026770705.1 Isurus oxyrinchus
CCTCAGCACTGACCCTCCGACAGTGCGGATCACTCTCAGCATTCACCCTCCGACAGTGCGTCTCCCCCTCAGCACTGATCATCCGACAGTGCGGCCCTCCCTCAGCAGTGACCCTCCCACAGTGCGGCTTTCCCTCAGCACTGACCATCCGACAGTGCGGCTCTCCCACAGCGCTGACCCTCCGACAGTGCGGCTCTCCCTCAGCACTGACCCTCCGACAGTGCGGCTCTCCCTCAGCACTGACGGTCTGACAGTGCGGCTCTCCCTCAGCACTGACGCTCCGACATTGCGGCTCTCCCTCAGCACTGACCCTCCGACAATGCGGCTCTCCCTCAGTGTTGACCATCCGACAGTGTGGCTCTCCCTCAGCACTGACGGTCTGACAGTGCGGCTCTCCCTCAGCACTGACGCTCCGACATTGCGGCTCTCCCTCAGCACTGACCCCTCCGACAATGCGGCTCTCCCTCAGTGTTGACCATCCGACAGTGCGGCTCTCCCTCAGCACTGACGCTCTGACAGTGCGGCTCTCCCTCAGCACTGACGCTCCGATAGTGCAGCTCTCCCTCAGCACTGACCCTCTGACAGTGCGACTCTCCCTCAGTACTGACCCTCCGACAGCGGGTCTCTCCCTCAGCACTGACCCTCCGACAGTGCAGCTCTCCCTCAGCACTGACGCTCCAATAGTGCAGCTCTCCCTCAGCACTGACCCTCTGACAGTGCGACTCTCCCTCATTACTGACCCTCCGACAGCGGGTCTCTCCCTCAGCACTGACCCTCCGACCGTATTGCTCTCCCTCAGCACTGTCCCTCCAACCATGCGGCTCTCCCTCAGCTATGACTCTCCGACAGTGCGGCTCTCCATCAGCACTGACACCTCCGACAGTGCGGCTCTCCCTCAGCACTGACCCTCCGACAGTGCAGTTCTCCCTCAGCACTGACCCTCCGACAGTGCGACTCTCCCTCAGCACTGACCCAACCTGCAGTGCAGCTCTCCCTCAGCACTGACCCTCCTACAGTGCGGCTATCCCTCAGTACTGACCCTTCGACAGTGCGGGACTCCCTCAGCGCTGACCCTCCGACAGTGCGGCTCTACGTCAGCACTCATCCTCCGACAGTGCGGCTCTCCTTCAGCACTGTCCCTCCGACAGTGCGGATCACCCTCAGCATTCACCCTACGACAGTGCGGCTGTCCCTCAGCACTGACCCTCTGACAGTGCGGCTCACCCTCAGCACAGACCCTCCGACAGTGCGGCTGTCCCACAGCACTGACCCTCCGACAGTGCGGCTCTCCCTCAGCACTAACTCTCCGGCAGTGCCGCTCTCCCTGAGTTCTGAACCTCCGACAGTGCGGCTCTCCCTCAGCACTGACCCTCCGACAGTGCGGCACTCCCTCTGCACTGACCCTCCGACAGTGTGTCTCTCCCGCAGCACTGACCCTCCGACAGTGCGGCACTCCCTCTGCACTGACCCTGTGAAATTGCGGCACTCCCTTGGCGCAGACCCTCCGACAGTGCATCTGTCCCTGAGCACTGACGTTCCGAAATAGTTGCTATCCCTCAGTACTGACACTCCGACAGTGCGCCTCTCCCTCAGCACTGACCCTCCGACCGTGCTGCTCTCGCTCAGCACTGACCCTCCGTCAGTGTGGCTCTCCCTCAGCCCTGACCCTCCGAAAATGCGACTCTCACTCAGTTCTGGCACTCCGACAGTGCGACTCTCCCTCAGCAATGACCCTCCGACAGTGCGGCTCTCCCTCTGCACTTACACTCCAACAGTGCGGCACTAGCTCAGCACTGACCCTCCGACAGTCCAGCTCTCCCTCAGTACTGACCCTCCGACCGTATGGCTATCCCTCAGCACTGTCCCTCCGACCGTGCGGCTCTCCCTCAGCACTGGCACCTGCGACAGTGCGGCTCTCCCTCAGCACTGACCCTCCGACAGTGTGGCTCGCCCTCAGCACTGACCCTCCGACAGTGCGCCTCTCCCTCAGCACTGACCCTCCGACAGTGCTGATCTCTCTCAGCACTGACCCTCCGACAGTGCGGCTCTCCCTCAGCACTGACCCTCCGACAGTGCGGGTCTCCCTCAGCGCTGACCCTCCGACAGTGCGGCTCTCCCTCAGCACTGACCCTCCGACAGTGCAGATCTCTCTCAGCACTGACCCTCAAACAGTGCAGCTCTCCATCAGCACTGACCCTCCGAAAATGCGACTCTCACTCAGTTCTGGCACTCCGACAGTGCGACTCTCCCTCAGCACTGACCCTCCGACAGTGCGGCTCTTCCTCAGCACTGACACTCCAACAGTGCAGCTCTCCCTCAGCACTGACCCTCCGACCGTATGGCTCTCCGTCAGCACTGACCCTCCGACAGTGCGGCTCTCCCTCAGAAATGACCCTCCGACAGTGCAGATCTCTCTCAGCACTGACTCTCGGGCAGTGCACCTCTCCCTCAGCACTTACCCTCCGATAGTGCAGCTCTCCCTCAGCACTGACCCTCTGACAGTGCGACTCTCCCTCAGCACTGACGCTCTGACAGTGCGGCGCTCCCTCAGCACTGACCCTCCGGATGTGCGGCTCTCCCTCAGCACTGACGCTCCGACAGTGCAGCTCTCCCCCAGCACTGACCCTCCGACAGTGCGGCTCTCCCTCAGCACTGACCCTCCGACAGTGCGGCTCTCCCTCAGCACTGACCCTCCGACAGTGCGGCTCTCCCTCAGCACTGACCCTCCGACAGGGCGGCTCTCCCTCAGCACTGACACTCCGACAGTGCGGCTCTCCCTCAGCACTGACCCTCCGACAATGCGGCTCTCCCTCAGCACTGACCCTCCGACAGTGCGGATCACTCTCAGCATTCACCCTCCGACAGTGCGTCTCCCCCTCAGCACTGATCATCCGACAGTGCGGCCCTCCCTCAGCAGTGACCCTCCCACAGTGCGGCTTTCCCTCAGCACTGACCATCCGACAGTGCAGATCTCTCTCAGCACTGACCCTCAAACAGTGCAGCTCTCCATCAGCACTGACCCTCCGAAAATGCGACTCTCACTCAGTTCTGGCACTCCGACAGTGCGACTCTCCCTCAGCACTGACCCTCCGACAGTGCGGCTCTCCCTCAGCACTGACACTCCAACAGTGCAGCTCTCCCTCAGCACTGACCCTCCGACCGTATGGCTCTCCGTCAGCACTGACCCTCCGACAGTGCGGCTCTCCCTCAGAAATGACCCTCCGACAGTGCAGATCTCTCTCAGCACTGACTCTCGGGCAGTGCACCTCTCCCTCAGCACTTACCCTCCGATAGTGCAGCTCTCCCTCAGCACTGACGCTCTGACAGTGCGACTCTCCCTCAGCACTGACGCTCTGACAGTGCGGCTCTCCCTCAGCACTGACCCTCCGACAGTGCACCTCTCCCTCAGCACTGACCCTCCGATAGTGCAGCTCTCCCTCAGCACTTACCCTCCGATAGTGCAGCTCTCCCTCAGCACTGACCCTCTGACAGTGCACCTCTCCCTCAGCACTTACCCTCCGATAGTGCAGCTCTCCCTCAGCACTGACCCTCTGACAGTGCGACTCTCCCTCAGCACTGACGCTCTGACAGTGCGGCGCTCCCTCAGCACTGACCCTCCGGATGTGCGGCTCTCCCTCAG
The DNA here is from genome assembly GCA_026770705.1 of Isurus oxyrinchus. Taxonomy (NCBI): domain Eukaryota; kingdom Metazoa; phylum Chordata; class Chondrichthyes; order Lamniformes; family Lamnidae; genus Isurus; species Isurus oxyrinchus. Next base: position 3,641 of record JANJGN010002431.1, read on the forward strand.
CACTGACGCTCCGACAGTGCAGCTCTCCCCCAGCACTGACCCTCCGACAGTGCGGCTCTCCCTCAGCACTGACCCTCCGACAGTGCGGCTCTCCCTCAGCACTGACCCTCCGACAGGGCGGCTCTCCCTCAGCACTGACACTCCGACAGTGCGGCTCTCCCTCAGCACTGACCCTCCGACAATGCGGCTCTCCCTCAGCACTGACCCTCCGACAGTGCGGATCACTCTCAGCATTCACCCTCCGACAGTGCGTCTCCCCCTCAGCACTGATCATCCGACAGTGCGGCCCTCCCTCAGCAGTGACCCTCCCACAGTGCGGCTTTCCCTCAGCACTGACCATCCGACAGTGCGGCTCTCCCACAGCGCTGACCCTCCGACAGTGCGGCTCTCCCTCAGCACTGACCCTCCGACAGTGCGGCTCTCCCTCAGCACTGACGGTCTGACAGTGCGGCTCTCCCTCAGCACTGACGCTCCGACATTGCGGCTCTCCCTCAGCACTGACCCTCCGACAATGCGGCTCTCCCTCAGTGTTGACCATCCGACAGTGTGGCTCTCCCTCAGCACTGACGGTCTGACAGTGCGGCTCTCCCTCAGCACTGACGCTCCGACATTGCGGCTCTCCCTCAGCACTGACCCTCCGACAATGCGGCTCTCCCTCAGTGTTGACCATCCGACAGTGCGGCTCTCCCTCAGCACTGACGCTCTGACAGTGCGGCTCTCCCTCAGCACTGACGCTCCGATAGTGCAGCTCTCCCTCAGCACTGACCCTCTGACAGTGCGACTCTCCCTCAGTACTGACCCTCCGACAGCGGGTCTCTCCCTCAGCACTGACCCTCCGACAGTGCAGCTCTCCCTCAGCACTGACGCTCCGATAGTGCAGCTCTCCCTCAGCACTGACCCTCTGACAGTGCGACTCTCCCTCATTACTGACCCTCCGACAGCGGGTCTCTCCCTCAGCACTGACCCTCCGACCGTATTGCTCTCCCTCAGCACTGTCCCTCCAACCATGCGGCTCTCCCTCAGCTATGACTCTCCGACAGTGCGGCTCTCCATCAGCACTGACACCTCCGACAGTGCGGCTCTCCCTCAGCACTGACCCTCCGACAGTGCAGTTCTCCCTCAGCACTGACCCTCCGACAGTGCGACTCTCCCTCAGCACTGACCCAACCTGCAGTGCAGCTCTCCCTCAGCACTGACCCTCCTACAGTGCGGCTATCCCTCAGTACTGACCCTTCGACAGTGCGGGACTCCCTCAGCGCTGACCCTCCGACAGTGCGGCTCTACGTCAGCACTCATCCTCCGACAGTGCGGCTCTCCTTCAGCACTGTCCCTCCGACAGTGCGGATCACCCTCAGCATTCACCCTACGACAGTGCGGCTGTCCCTCAGCACTGACCCTCTGACAGTGCGGCTCACCCTCAGCACAGACCCTCCGACAGTGCGGCTGTCCCACAGCACTGACCCTCCGACAGTGCGGCTCTCCCTCAGCACTAACTCTCCGGCAGTGCAGCTCTCCCTGAGTTCTGAACCTCCGACAGTGCGGCACTCCCTCTGCACTGACCCTGTGAAATTGCGGCACTCCCTTGGCGCAGACCCTCCGACAGTGCATCTGTCCCTGAGCACTGACGTTCCGAAATAGTTGCTATCCCTCAGTACTGACACTCCGACAGTGCGCCTCTCCCTCAGCACTGACCCTCCGACCGTGCTGCTCTCGCTCAGCACTGACCCTCGGACAGTGCGGCTCTCCGTCAGCCCTGACCCTCCGAAACTGCGACTCTCCCTCAGCACTGACCCTCCGTCAGTGTGGCTCTCCCTCAGCCCTGACCCTCCGAAAATGCAACTCTCACTCAGTTCTGGCACTCCGACAGTGCGACTCTCCCTCAGCACTGACCCTCCGACAGTGCGGCTCTCCCTCTGCACTTACACTCCGACAGTGCAGATCTCTCTCAGCACTGACCCTCCGACAGTGCGGCTCTCCCTCAGCACTGACCCTCCGACAGTGCAGATCTCTCTCAGCACTGACCCTCAAACAGTGCAGCTCTCCATCAGCACTGACCCTCCGAAAATGCGACTCTCACTCAGTTCTGGCACTCCGACAGTGCGACTCTCCCTCAGCACTGACCCTCCGACAGTGCGGCTCTTCCTCAGCACTGACACTCCAACAGTGCAGCTCTCCCTCAGCACTGACCCTCCGACCGTATGGCTCTCCGTCAGCACTGACCCTCCGACAGTGCGGCTCTCCCTCAGAAATGACCCTCCGACAGTGCAGATCTCTCTCAGCACTGACTCTCGGGCAGTGCACCTCTCCCTCAGCACTTACCCTCCGATAGTGCAGCTCTCCCTCAGCACTGACCCTCTGACAGTGCGACTCTCCCTCAGCACTGACGCTCTGACAGTGCGGCGCTCCCTCAGCACTGACCCTCCGGATGTGCGGCTCTCCCTCAGCACTGACGCTCCGACAGTGCAGCTCTCCCCCAGCACTGACCCTCCGACAGTGCGGCTCTCCCTCAGCACTGACCCTCCGACAGTGCGGCTCTCCCTCAGCACTGACCCTCCGACAGGGCGGCTCTCCCTCAGCACTGACACTCCGACAGTGCGGCTCTCCCTCAGCACTGACCCTCCGACAATGCGGCTCTCCCTCAGCACTGACCCTCCGACAGTGCGGATCACTCTCAGCATTCACCCTCCGACAGTGCGTCTCCCCCTCAGCACTGATCATCCGACAGTGCGGCCCTCCCTCAGCAGTGACCCTCCCACAGTGCGGCTTTCCCTCAGCACTGACCATCCGACAGTGCGGCTCTCCCACAGCGCTGACCCTCCGACAGTGCGGCTCTCCCTCAGCACTGACCCTCCGACAGTGCGGCTCTCCCTCAGCACTGACGGTCTGACAGTGCGGCTCTCCCTCAGCACTGACGCTCCGACATTGCGGCTCTCCCTCAGCACTGACCCTCCGACAATGCGGCTCTCCCTCAGTGTTGACCATCCGACAGTGTGGCTCTCCCTCAGCACTGACGGTCTGACAGTGCGGCTCTCCCTCAGCACTGACGCTCCGACATTGCGGCTCTCCCTCAGCACTGACCCTCCGACAATGCGGCTCTCCCTCAGTGTTGACCATCCGACAGTGCGGCTCTCCCTCAGCACTGACGCTCTGACAGTGCGGCTCTCCCTCAGCACTGACGCTCCGATAGTGCAGCTCTCCCTCAGCACTGACCCTCTGACAGTGCGACTCTCCCTCAGTACTGACCCTCCGACAGCGGGTCTCTCCCTCAGCACTGACCCTCCGACAGTGCAGCTCTCCCTCAGCACTGACGCTCCAATAGTGCAGCTCTCCCTCAGCACTGACCCTCTGACAGTGCGACTCTCCCTCATTACTGACCCTCCGACAGCGGGTCTCTCCCTCAGCACTGACCCTCCGACCGTATTGCTCTCCCTCAGCACTGTCCCTCCAACCATGCGGCTCTCCCTCAGCTATGACTCTCCGACAGTGCGGCTCTCCATCAGCACTGACACCTCCGACAGTGCGGCTCTCCCTCAGCACTGACCCTCCGACAGTGCAGTTCTCCCTCAGCGCTGACCCTCCGACAGTGCGACTCTCCCTCAGCACTGACCCAACCTGCAGTGCAGCTCTCCCTCAGCACTGACCCTCCTACAGTGCGGCTATCCCTCAGTACTGACCCTTCGACAGTGCGGGACTCCCTCAGCGCTGACCCTCCGACAGTGCGGCTCTACGTCAGCACTCATCCTCCGACAGTGCGGCTCTCCTTCAGCACTGTCCCTCCGACAGTGCAGATCACCCTCAGCATTCACCCTACGACAGTGCGGCTGTCCCTCAGCACTGACCCTCTGACAGTGCGGCTCACCCTCAGCACAGACCCTCCGACAGTGCGGCTGTCCCACAGCACTGACCCTCCGACAGTGCGGCTCTCCCTCAGCACTAACTCTCCGGCAGTGCCGCTCTCCCTGAGTTCTGAACCTCCGACAGTGCGGCTCTCCCGCAGCACTGACCCTCCGACAGTGCGGCACTCCCTCTGCACTGACCCTGTGAAATTGCGGCACTCCCTTGGCGCAGACCCTCCGACAGTGCATCTGTCCCTGAGCACTGACGTTCCGAAATAGTTGCTATCCCTCAGTACTGACACTCCGACAGTGCGCCTCTCCCTCAGCACTGACCCTCCGACCGTGCTGCTCTCGCTCAGCACTGACCCTCGGACAGTGCGGCTCTCCGTCAGCCCTGACCCTCCGAAACTGCGACTCTCCCTCAGCACTGACCCTCCGTCAGTGTGGCTCTCCCTCAGCCCTGACCCTCCGAAAATGCGACTCTCACTCAGTTCTGGCACTCCGACAGTGCGACTCTCCCTCAGCACTGACCCTCCGACAGTGCGGCTCTCCCTCTGCACTTACACTCCAACAGTGCGGCACTAGCTCAGCACTGACCCTCCGACAGTCCAGCTCTCCCTCAGTACTGACCCTCCGACCGTATGGCTATCCCTCAGCACTGTCCCTCCGACCGTGCGGCTCTCCCTCAGCACTGGCACCTGCGACAGTGCGGCTCTCCCTCAGCACTGACCCTCCGACAGTGCAGATCTCTCTCAGCACTGACCCTCGGACAGTGCACCTCTCCCTCAGCACATACCCTCCGATAGTGCAGCTCTCCCTCAGCACTGACGTTCTGACAGTGCGCCTCTCCCTCAGCACTGACCCTCCGGATGTGCGACTCTCCCTCAGCACTGACCCTCCGACAGTGCATCTCTCCCTCAGCACTGACTCTTCGACAGTGCGGCTCTCCCTCAGCGCTGACCCTCCGACAGTGCAGCTCTCCCCCAGCACTGACCCTCCGACAGTGCGGCTCTCCCTCAGCACTGACCCTCCGGCAGTGCGGATCACTCTCAGCATTCACCCTCCGACAGTGCGGCTCTCCCTCAGCACTGACCCTCCGACTGTGCGGCTCTCCCTCAGCACTGACCATCCAACAGTGTGCCTCTCCCTCAGCACTGACCCTCCGACAGTGCGTCTCCCCCTCAGCGCTGACCCTCACACAGTGCAGCTCTCCCTCAGCACTGACCCTCCGACAGTGCGGCTCTCCCACAGCGCTGACCCTCCGACAGTGCGGATCTTCCTCAGCACTGACCCTCCAACAGTGCAGAACTCCGTCAACTCTGACCCTCCGACAGCGGGTCTCTCCCGCAGCACTGACCCTCCGACAGTGCAGCGCTCCCTCTGCACTGACCCTGTAAAATTGCGGCGCTCCCTTGGCGCTGACCCTCCGAAAGTGCGACTCTCCCTCAGCACTCTCCTTCCTACATAGTTGATTTCCCTCAGCACTGACCCTCCGACAGTGCGCCTCTCCCACAGCGCTGTCCCTCCGACAGTGCGGCTCTCTCTCAGCTCTGACCCTCCGACAGTGCGGCTCTCCCTCAGCACTGACCCTCCGACTGTGCGGCGCTCCCTCAGCACTGACACTCCAACAGTGCGGCTCTCGCTCAGCACTGACACTCCAACAGTGCAGCTCTCCCTCAGCACTGACCCTCCGACAGTGCGGCTCTCCCTCAGCACTGACCCTCCGACAGTGCGGCGCTTCCTCTGCACTAACCCTGTGAAATTGCGGCGCTGACCCTCCGACAGTGGGACTCTCCCTCAGCACTCTCCTTCCTACATAGTTGCTTTCCCTCAGCACTGATCCTCCGACAGTGCGCCTCTCCCTCAGCACTGTCCCTCCGACAGTGCGGCTCCCTATCAGCCCTGACCCTCCGACAGTGCGGCTCTCCCTAAGCACTAACCCTCCGACTGTGCGGCGCTCCCTTAGCACTGACCCTCCGACAGTACAGCTCTCCCTTAGCACTTACCCTCCGACAGTACGGGACTCCCTCAGCACTGACACTCCAACAGTGCGGCTCTCGCTCAGCATTGACCCTCCGGCAATGGGGCTCTCCCTCAGTGTTGACCATCCGACAGTGTGGCTCTCCCTCAGCACTGATGCTCTGACAGTGCGGCTCTCCCTCAGCACTGACGCTCCGATAGTGCAGCTCTCCCTCAGCACTGACCCTCTGACAGTGCGACTCTCCCTCAGTACTGACCCTCCGACAGCGGATCTCTCCCTCAGCACTGACCCTCCGACAGTGCAGCTCTCCCTCAGCACTGACGCTCCGATAGTGCAGCTCTCCCTCAGCACTGACCCTCTGACAGTGCGACTCTCCCTCATTACTGACCCTCCGACAGCGGGTCTCTCCCTTAGCACTGACACCTCCGACCGTATGGCTCTCCCTCAGCACTGTCCCTCCAACCATGCGGCTCTCCCTCAGCTATGACCCTCCGACACTGCGGCTCTCCATCAGCACTGACACCTCCGACAGTGCGGCTCTCCATCAGCACTGACCCTCCGACAGTGCGACTCTCCCTCAGCACTGACCCAACCTGCAGTGCAGCTCTCCCTCTGCACTGACCCTTCGACAGTGCGGCTCTACGTCAGCACTCATCCTCCGACAGTGCGGCTCTCCTTCAGCACTGTCCCTCCGACAGTGCGGATCACCCTCAGCATTCACCCTACGACAGTGCGGCTCTCCCTCAGCACTGACCCTCTGACAGTGCGGCTCACCCTCAGCACAGACCCTCCGACAGTGCGGCTCTCCCTCAGCACTGACCCTCTGACTGTACGGCTCTCCCACAGCACTGACCCTCCGACAGTGCTTCTCTCCCTCAGTTCTGACGCTCCGACAGTGCGGCACTCCTTCAGCACTGACCCTCCGACAGTGCGGCTCTCCCTCAGCACTAACTCTCCGGCAGTGCCGCTCTCCCTGAGTTCTGAACCTCCGACAGTGCGGCTCTCCCGCAGCACTGACCCTCCGACAGTGCGGCACTCCCTCTGCACTGACCCTGTGAAATTGCGGCGCTCCCTTGGCGCTGACGCTCCGACAGTGCGTCTGTCCCTGAGCCCTGACGTTCCGACATAGTTGCTATCCCTCAGTACTGACCCTCCGACAGTGCGCCTCTCCCTCAGCACTGACCCTCCGACCGTGCTGCTCTCCCTCAGCACTGACCCTCCGACAGTGCGGCTCTCCATCAGCCCTGACCCTCCGAAACTGCGACTCTCCCTCAGCACTGACCCTCCATCAGTGTGGCTCTCCCTCAGCCCTGACCCTCCGAAAATGCGACTCTCACTCAGTTCTGGCACTCCGACAGTGCGGCTCTCCCTCAGCACTTACACTCCAACAGTGCGGCACTAGCTCAGCACTGACCCTCCGACAGTGCAGCTCTCCCTCAGTACTGACCCTCCGACCGTATGGCTCTCCCTCAGCACTGTCCCTCCGACCGTGCGGCTCTCCCTCAGCACTGACACCTACGACAGTGCGGCTCTCCCTCAGCACTGACCCTCCGACAGTGCAGATCTCTCTCAGCACTGACCCTCGGACAGTGCGGCTCTCCCTCAGCACTGACTCTCCGAAAATGCGACTCTCACTCAGTTCTGGCACTCCGACAGTGTGGCTCTCCCTCAGCACTGACCCTCCGACAGTGCGGCTCTCCCTCAGCACTGACACTCCAACAGTGCAGTACTAGCTCAGCACTGACCCTCCGACAGTGCAGTTCTCCCTCAGTGCTGACCCTCCGACCGTATGGCTCTCCCTCAGCACTGACCCTCCGACCGTATGGCTCTCCGTCAGCACTGACCCTCCGACAGTGCGGCTCTCCATCAGCACTGACACCTGCGACAGTGCGGCTCTCCCTCAGAAATGACCCTCCGACAGTGCAGATCTCTCTCAGCACTGACCCTCGGACAGTGCACCTCTCCCTCAGCACTTACCCTCCGATAGTGCAGCTCTCCCTCAGCACTGACGCTCTGACAGTGCGACTCTCCCTCAGCACTGACCCTCCGAAAGTGCAGCTCTACCCCAGCACTGACCCTCCGGATGTGCGGCACTCCCTCAGCACTGACCCTCCGACAGTGCAGCTCTCCCCCAGCACTGACCTTCCGACAGTGCAGCTCTCCCCCAGCACTGACCCTCCGACAGTGCGGCTCTCCCTCAGCACTGACCCTCCGACAGTGCGGCTCTCCCTCAGCACTGACCCTCCGACAGTGTGGCTCCCCCTCAGCACTGACCCTCCGACAGTGCGGCTCTCCCTCAGCACTGACCCTCCGACTGTGCGGCTCTCCCTCAGCACTGATCCTCCGACAGTAGCCGCCCTCGCTCAGCACAGACCCTCAGGCATGGCTTCTCTCCCTCAGCACTGACCCTACGACAGTGCGGCTCTCCCACAGCACTTTCCCTCCGACAGTGCTTCTCTCCCTCAGCACTGACCCTCCGACAGTGCGGCTCTCCCTCAGCACTGACCCTCCGACAGTGCGGCTCTCCCTCAGCACTGACCCTCTGACAGTGCAGCTCTCCCTCAGCACTGACCCTCCGACCGTATGGCTCTCCGTCAGCACTGACCCTCCGACAGTGCGGCTCTCCATCAGCACTGACCCTCCGACAGTGCGGCTCTCCCTCAGTTCTGACCCTCCGAGAGTGCAGCTCTCCTTCAGCACTGACCCTTCGACAGTGCGGCACTCCCTCAGCGCTGACCCTCCGACAGTGCAGCTCTACCTCAGCACTCATCCTCCGACAGTGCGGCTCTCATTCAGCACTGACCCTCCGACAGTGCGGCTCTCCATCAGCACTGACACCTGCGACAGTGCGGCTCTCCCTCAGAAATGACCCTCCGATAGTGCAGATCTCTCTCAGCACTGACCCTCGGACAGTGCACCTCTCCCTCAGCACTTACCCTCCGATAGTGCAGGTCTCCCTCAGCACTGACCCTCTGACAGTGCGGCGCTCCCTCAGCACTGACCCTCCGGATGTGCGGCTCTCCCTCAGCACTGACGCTCTGACAGTGCAGCTCTCCCTCAGCACTGACCCTCCGACAGTGCAGCTCTCCCCCAGCACTGACCTTCCGACAGTGTGGCTCCCCCTCAGCACTGACCCTCCGACAGTGCGGCTCTCCATCAGCACTGACCCTCCGACAGTGCGGCTCTCCCTCAGTTCTGACCCTCCGAGAGTGCAGCTCTCCTTCAGCACTGACCCTTCGACAGTGCGGCACTCCCTCAGCGCTGACCCTCCGACAGTGCAGCTCTACCTCAGCACTCATCCTCCGACAGTGCGGCTCTCATTCAGCACTGACCCTCCGACCGTATGGCTCTCCATCAGCACTGACACCTGCGACAGTGCGGCTCTCCCTCAGAAATGACCGTCCGATAGTGCAGATCTCTCTCAGCACTGACCCTCGGACAGTGCACCTCTCCCTCAGCACTTACCCTCCGATAGTGCAGCTCTCCCTCAGCACTGACCCTGCGACAGTGCGGCTCTCCCTCAGAAATGACCCTCCGATAGTGCAGATCTCTCTCAGCACTGACTCTCGGACAGTGCACCTCTCCCTCAGCACTTACCCTCCGATAGTGCAGCTCTCCCTCAGCACTGACGCTCTGACAGTGCGGCGCTCCCTCAGCACTGACCCTCCGGATGTGCGGCTCTCCCTCAGCACTGACGCTCCGACAGTGCGGCTCTCCCTCAGCACTGACCCTCCGACAGTGCGGCTCTCCCTCAGCACTGACGCTCCAACAGTGCAGCTCTCCCTCAGCACTGACCCTCCGACAGTGCAGCTCTCCCCCAGCACTGACTCTCCGAAAATGCGACTCTCACTCAGTTCTGGCACTCCGACAGTGTGGCTCTCCCTCAGCACTGACCCTCCGACAGTGCGGCTCTCCCTCAGCACTGACACTCCAACAGTGCAGTACTAGCTCAGCACTGACCCTCCGACAGTGCAGTTCTCCCTCAGTGCTGACCCTCCGACCGTATGGCTCTCCCTCAGCACTGACCCTCCGACCGTATGGCTCTCCGTCAGCACTGACCCTCCGACAGTGCGGCTCTCCATCAGCACTGACACCTGCGACAGTGAGGCTCTCCCTCAGAAATGACCCTCCGACAGTGCAGATCTCTCTCAGCACTGACCCTCGGACAGTGCACCTCTCCCTCAGCACTTACCCTCCGATAGTGCAGCTCTCCCTCAGCACTGACGCTCTGACAGTGCGACTCTCCCTCAGCACTGACCCTCCGAAAGTGCAGCTCTACCCCAGCACTGACCCTCCGGATGTGCGGCACTCCCTCAGCACTGACCCTCCGACAGTGCAGCTCTCCCCCAGCACTGACCTTCCGACAGTGCAGCTCTCCCCCAGCACTGACCTTCCGACAGTGTGGCTCCCCCTCAGCACTGACCCTCCGACAGTGCGGCTCTCCCTCAGCACTGACCCTCCGACTGTGCGGCTCTCCCTCAGCACTGACCCTCCGACAGTGCAGCTCTCCCCCAGCACTGACCTTCCGACAGTGTGGCTCCCCCTCAGCACTGACCCTCCGACAGTGCGGCTCTCCCTCAGCACTGACCCTCCGACTGTGCGGCTCTCCCTCAGCACTGATCCTCCGACAGTAGCCGCCCTCGCTCAGCACAGACCCTCAGGCATGGCTTCTCTCCCTCAGCACTGACCCTACGACAGTGCGGCTCTCCCACAGCACTTTCCCTCCGACAGTGCTTCTCTCCCTCAGCACTAACCGTCCGACAGTGCGGCTCTCCCTCAGCACTGACCCTCCGACAGTGCGGCTCTCCCTCAGCACTGACCCTCCGACAGTGCGGCTCTCCCTCAGCACTGACCCTCCGACAGTGCGGCTCTCCCTCAGCACTGACCCTCCGACAGTGCGGATCTCTCTCAGCACTGACCTTCGGACAGTGCGGCTCTCCCACAGCACTTTCCCTCCGACAGTGCTTCTCTCCCTCAGCACTGACCCTCCGACAGTGCGGCTCTCCCTCAGCACTGACCCTCCGACAGTGCGGATCTCTCTCAGCACTGACCTTCGGACAGTGCGGTTCTCCCTCAGCTCTGACTCTCCGACAGTGCAGATCTCTCTCAGCACTGACCCTCACACAGTGCAGCTCTCCATCAGCACTGACCCTCCAAAAATGCGACTCTCACTCAGTTCTGGCACTCCGACAGTGTGGCTCTCCCTCAGCACTGACCCTCCGACCGTATGGCTCTCCATCAGCACTGACCCTCCGACAGTGCGGCTCTCCCTCAGTTCTGACCCTCCGAGAGTGCAGCTCTCCTTCAGCACTGACCCTTCGACAGTGCGGCACTCCCTCAGCGCTGACCCTCCGACAATGCAGCTCTACCTCAGCACTCATCCTCCGACAGTGCGGCTCTCATTCAGCACTGACCCTCCGACAGTGCGGCTCTCCCTCAGCACTGACACCTGCGACAGTGCGGCTCTCCCTCAGCACTGACCCTACGACAGTGCGGATCACTCTCAGCATTCACCCTCCGACAGTGCGGCTCGCCCTCAGCACTGACCCTCCGACAGTGCGTCTCCCCCTCAGCACTGATCATCCGACAGTGCAGCTCTCCCTCAGCACTGACCCTCCGACAGTGCAGCTCTCCCCCAGCACTGACTCTCCGAAAATGCGACTCTCACTCAGTTCTGGCACTCCGACAGTGTGGCTCTCCCTCAGCACTGACCCTCCGACAGTGCGGCTCTCCCTCAGCACTGACCCTCCGGATGTGCCTCTCCCCCTCAGCACTGATCATCCGACAGTGCGGCTCTCCCTCAGCAGTGACCCTCCCACAGTGCGGCTTTCCCTCAGCACTGACCATCCGACAGTGCGGCTCTCCCACAGCGCTGACCCTCCGACAGTGCGAATCTTCCTCAGCACTGACCCTCCGACAGAGCAGAACTCCCTCAGCACTGACCCCTCGACAGTGCGTCGCTCCCTCAGCACTGACCCTCCGACAGTGCAGCGCTCCCTCTGCACTGATCCTGTGAAATTGCGGCGCTCCCTTGGCGCTGACCCTCCGAAAGTGCGACTCTCCCTCAGCACTCTCCTTCCTACATAGTTGCTTTCCCTACGCACTGACCCTCCGACAGTGCGCCTCTCCCACAGCGCTGTCCCTCCGACAGTGCGGCTCTCCCTCAGCACTGACCCTCCGACAATGCGGCTCTCCCTCAGCACTGACCCTCCGACAGTGCGGATCACTCTCAGCATTCACCCTCCGACAGTGCGGCTCGCCCTCAGCACTGACCCTCCGACAGTGCGTCTCCCCCTCAGCACTGATCATCCGACAGTGCGGCTCTCCCTCAGCAGTGACCCTCCCACAGTGCGGCTTTCCCTCAGCACTGACCATCCGACAGTACGGCTCTCCCACAGCGCTGACCCTCCGACAGTGCGAATCTTCCTCAGCACTGACCCTCCAACAGAGCAGAACTCCCTCAGCACTGATCCTGTGAAATTGCGGCGCTCCCTTGGCGCTGACCCTCCGAAAGTGCGACTCTCCCTCAGCACTCTCCTTCCTACATATTTGCTTTCCCTCAGCACTGACCCTCCGACAGTGCGCCTCTCCCACAGCGCTGTCCCTCCGACAGTGCGGCTCTCCCTCAGCACTGTCCCTCCGACAGTGCGGCCCTCTCTCAGCTCTGACCTTCCGACAGTGCGGCTCTCCCTCAGCACTGACCCTCCGACTGTGCTGCGCTCCCTTAGCACTGACCCTCCGACAGTACGGCACTCCCTCAGCACTGACACTCCAACAGTGCGGCTCTCCCTCATCACTGACCCTCCGACAATGCGGCTCTCCCTCAGTGTTGACCATCCGAAAGTGCGGCTCTCCCTCAGCACTGACGCTCTCACAGTGCGGCTCTCCCTCAGAACTGACGCTCCGATAGTGCAGCTCTCCCTCAGCACTGACCCTCTGACAGTGCGACTCTCCCTCAGTACTGACCCTCCGACAGCGGGTCTCTCCCTCAGCACTGACCCTCTGACAGTGCAGCTCTCCCTCATTACTGACCCTCCGACAGCGGGTCTGTCCATCAGCACTGACCCTCCGACCGTATGGCTCTCCCTCAGCACTGTCCCTCCAACCATGCGGCTCTCCCTCAGCTATGACCCTCCGACAGTCCGGCTCTCCATCAGCACTGACACCTCCAACAGTGCGGCTCTCCCTCAGCACTGACCCTCCGACAGTGCGACTCTCCCTCAGCACTGACCCTCCTGCAGTGCGGCTCGCCCTCAGCACTGAACCTCCGACAGTGCGGCTCTCCCTCAGCACTGACCCTTCGACAGTGCGGCACTCCCTCAGCGCTGACCCTCCGACAGTGCAGCTCTTCCTCAGCACTCATCCTCCGACAGTGCGGCTCTCCCTCAGCACTGACCCTCTGACAGTACGGCTCTCCCACAGCACTTACCCTCCGATAGTGCTTCTCTCCCTCAGCACTGACCCTCCGACAGTGCGGCTCTCCCTCAGCACTAACTCTCCGGCAGTGCCGCTCTCCCTGAGTTCTGAACCTCCGACAGTGTGGCTCTCCCTCAGCACTGAACCTCCGACAGTGCGGCACTCCCTCTGCACTGACCCTGTGAAAATGCGGCGCTCCCTTGGCGCAGACCCTCCGACAGTGCGTCTGTCCCTCAGCACTGACGTTCCGACATAGTTGCTATCCCTCAGTACTGACCCTCCGACAGTGCGCCTCTCCCTCAGCACTGACCCTCCGACAGTGCAGATCTCTCTCAGCACTGACCCTCGGACAGTGCGGCTCTCCCTCAGCACTGACTCTCCGACAGTGCAGATCTCTCTCAGCACTGACCCTCACACAGTGCAGCTCTCCATCAGCACTGACCCTCCGAAAATGCGACTCTCACTCAGTTCTAGCACTCCGACAGTGCGGCTCTCCCTCAGCACTGACACTCCAACAGTGCAGTACTAGCTCAGCACTGACCCTCCGACAGTGCAGTTCTCCCTCAGTACTGACCCTCCGACCGTATGGCTCTCCGTCAGCACTGACCCTCCGACAGTGCGGCTCTCCATCAGCACTGACACCAGCGACAGTGCGGCTCTCCCTCAGAAATGACACTCCGACAGTGCAGATCTCTCTCAGCACTGACCCTCGGACAGTGCACCTCTCCCTCAGCACTTACCCTCCGATAGTGCAGCTCTCCCTCAGCACTGACGCTCTGACAGTGCGACTCTCCCTCAGCACTGACCCTCCGAAAGTGCAGCTCTCCCCCAGCACTGACCCTCCGGATGTGCGGCACTCCCTCAGCGCTGACCCTCCGACAGTGCAGCTCTCCCCCAGCACTGACCTTCCGACAGTGCAGCTCTCCCCCAGCACTGACCTTCCGACAGTGCGGCTCTACCTCAGCACTGACCCTCCGACAGTGCGGATCACTCTCAGCATTCACCCTCCGACAGTGCGGCACTCCCTCAGCACTGACCCTCCGACAGTGCGGCTCTCCCTCAGCACTGACCCTCCGACAGTGCGGCTCTCCCTCAGCACTGACCCTCCGACAGTGCGGCTCTCCCTCAGCACTGACCCTCCGACAGTGCCGCCCTCCCTCAGCACAGACCCTCAGGCATGGCTTCTCTCCCTCAGCACTGACCCTCCGACAGTGCGGCGCTCCCTCTGCACTGACCCTGTGAAATTGCGGCGCTCCCTTGGCGCTGACCCTCCGAAGGTGCGACTCTCCCTCAGCAATCTCCTTCCTACATAGTTGCTTTCGCTCAGCACTGACCCTCCGACAGTGCGCCTCTCCCTCAGCACTGTCCATCCGACTGTGCGGCGCTCCCTCAGCACTGACCCTCCGACAGTGCAGCTCTCCCTCAGCACTGACCCTCCGACAATGCGGCTCTCCCTCAGTGTTGACCATCCGACAGTGCGGCTCTCCCTCAGCACTGACGCTCTCACAGTGCGGCTCTCCCTCATAACTGACGCTCCGATAGTGCAGCTCTCCCTCAGCACTGACCCTCCGACAGCGGGTCTCTCCCTCAGCACAGACCCTTCGACAGTGCGGCTCTCCCTCAGCACTGACCCTCCGACAGTGCGGCGCTCCCTCAGCACTGACCCTCCGACAGTGCGGCGCTCCCTCAGCACTGACACTCCATCAGTGTGGCTCTCCCTCAGCACTGACCCTCCAACAATGCGGCTCTCCCTCAGTTTTGACCATCCGACAGTGCGGCTCTCCCTCAGCACTGACGCTCTGACAGTGCGGCTCTCCCTCAGCACTGACCCTCCAACAATGCGGCTCTCCCTCAGTGTTGACCATCCGACAGTGCGGCTCTCCCTCAGCACTGACGCTCCGATAGTGCGGCTCTCCCTCAGCACTGACCCTCCGACAGTGGGACTCTCCCTCAGTACTGACCCTCCGACAGTGCGGCTCTCCCTCAGCACTTACCCTCCGACAGTGCAGCTCCCCCTCAGCACTGACCCTCCGACAGTGCGGCTCTCCATCAGCACTGACCCTCCGACAGTGCTGCTCTCCCTCAGTTCTGACCCTCCGAGAGTGCAGCTCTCCTTCAGCACTGACCCTTCGACAGTGCGGCACTCCCTCAGCGCTGACCCTCCGACAGTGCAGCTCTACCTCAGCACTCATCCTCCGACAGTGCGGCTCTCATTCAGCAGTGTCCCTCCGTCAGTGCGGCTCTCCCTCAGCACTGACCCTCTGACAGTACGGCTCTCCCACAGCACTTACCCTCCGACAGTGCTTCTCTCCCTCAGCACTGACCCTCCGACAGTGCGGCTCTCCCTCAGCACTAACTCTCCGGCAGTGCCGCTCTCCCTGAGTTCTGAACCTCCGACAGTGTGGCTCTCCCTCAGCACTGACCCTCCGACAGTGCTGCACTCCCTCTGCACTGACCCTGTGAAAATGCGGCGCTCCCTTGGCGCAGACCCTCCGACATTGCGTCTGTCCCTCAGCACTGACGTTCCGACATAGTTGCTATCCCTCAGTACTGACCCTCCGACAGTGCAGCTCTCCCTCAGCACTGACCCTCCGACAATGCGGCTCTCCCTCAGTGTTGACCATCCGACAGTGCGGCTCTCCCTCAGCACTGACGCTCTCACAGTGCGGCTCTCCCTCAGAACTGACGCTCCGATAGTGCAGTTCTCCATCAGCACTGACCCTCTGACAGTGCGACTCTCCCTCAGTACTGACCCTCCGACAGCGGGTCTCTCCCTCAGCACTGACCCTCCGACAGTGCAGCTCTCCCTCATTACTGACCCTCCGACAGCGGGTCTCTCCATCAGCACTGACCCTCCGACCGTATGGCTCTCCCTCAGCACTGTCCCTCCAACCATGCGGTTCTCCCTCAGCTATGAACCTCCGACAGTCCGGCTCTCCATCAGCACTGACACCTCCGACAGTGCGGCTCTCCCTCAGCACTGACCCTCCGACAGTGCGACTCTCCCTCAGCACTAACCCTCCTGCAGTGCGGCTTGCCCTCAGCACTGACCCTCCGACAGTGCAGATCTCTCTCAGCACTGACCCTCGGACAGTGCGGCTCTCCCTCAGCACTGACTCTCCGACAGTGCAGATCTCTCTCAGCACTGACCCTCACACAGTGAAGCTCTCCATCAGCACTGACCCTCCGAAAATGCGACTCTCACTCAGTTCTGGCACTCCGACAGTGCGGCTCTCCCTCAGCACTGACCCTCCGACAGTGCGGCTCTCCCTCAGCACTGACACTCCAACAGTGCAGTACTAGCTCAGCACTGACCCTCCGACAGTGCAGTTCTCCCTCAGTACTGACCCTCCGACAGTATGGCTCTCCGTCAGCACTGACCCTCCGACAGTGCGGCTCTCCATCAGCACTGACACCTGCGACAGTGCGGCTCTCCCTCAGAAATGACCCTCCGACAGTGCAGATCTCTCTCAGCACTGACCCTCGGACAGTGCACCTCTCCCTCAGCACTTACCCTCCGATAGTGCAGCTCTCCCTCAGCACTGACGCTCTGACAGTGCGACTCTCCCTCAGCACTGACCCTCCGAAAGTGCAGCTCTCCCCCAGCACTGACCCTCCGGATGTGCGGCACTCCCTCAGCGCTGACCCTCCGACAGTGCAGCTCTCCCCCAGCACTGACCTTCCGACAGTGCGGCTCTACCTCAGCACTGACCCTCCAACAGTGCGGATCACTCTCAGCATTCACCCTCCGACAGTGCGGCTCTCCCTCAGCACTGACCCTCCGACAGTGCCGCCCTCCCTCAGCACAGACCCTCAGGCATGGCTTCTCTCCCTCTGCACTGACCCTTCGACAGTGCGGCTCTCCCTCAGCACTGACCCTCCGACAGGGCGGCGCTCCCTCAGCACTGACACTCCATCAGTGTGGCTCTCGCTCAGCACTGACACTCCGACAGTGCAGCTCTCCCTCAGCACTGACCCTCCAACAATGCGGCTCTCCCTCAGTTTTGACCATCCGACAGTGCGGCTCTCCCTCAGCACTGACGCTCTGACAGTGCGGCTCTCCCTCAGCACTGACCCTCCAACAATGCGGCTCTCCCTCAGTGTTGACCATCCGACAGTGCGGCTCTCCCTCAGCACTGACGCTCCGATAGTGCGGCTCTCCCTCAGCACTGACCCTCCGACAGTGGGACTCTCCCTCAGCACTGACCCTCCGACAGCGGGTCTCTCCCTCAGCACTTACCCTCCGACAGTGCAGCTCTCCCTCAGCACTGACCCTCCGACAGTGCGGCTCTCCATCTGCACTGACCCTCCGACAGTGCGGCTCTCCCTCAGTTCTGACCCTCCGAGAGTGCAGCTCTCCTTCAGCACTGACCCTTCGACAGTGCGGCACTCCCTCAGCGCTGACCCTCCGACAGTGCAGCTCTACCTCAGCACTCATCCTCCGACAGTGCGGCTCTCCCTCAGCACTGACCCTCTGACAGTACGGCTCTCCCACAGCACTTACCCTCCGACAGTGCTTCTCTCCCTCAGCACTGACCCTCCCACAGTGCGGCTCTCCCTCAGCACTAACTCTCCGGCAGTGCCGCTCTCCCTGAGTTCTGAACATCCGACAGTGTGGCTCTCCCTCAGCACTGACCCTCCGACAGTGCTGCACTCCCTCTGCACTGACCCTGTGAAAATGCGGCGCTCCCTTGGCGCAGACCCTCCGACAGTGCGTCTGTCCCTCAGCACTGACGTTCCGACATAGTTGCTATCCCTCAGTACTGACCCTCCGACAGTGTGCCTCTCCCTCAGCACTGACCCTCCGACAGTGCAGATCTCTCTCAGCACTGACCCTCGGACAGTGCGGCTCTCCCTCAGCACTGACTCTCCGACAGTGCAGATCTCCCTCAGCACTGACCCTCACACAGTGCAGCTCTCCATCAGCACTGACCCTCCGAAAATGCGACTCTCCCTCAGCACTGACCCTCCGACAGTGCGGCTCTCTCTCAGCACTGACCCTTCGACAGTGCGGCTCTCCCTCAGCACTGACCCTCCGACAGTGCGGCGCTCCCTCAGCACTGACCCTCTGACAGTTCGGCTCTCCCTCAGCACTGACACTCCATCAGTGCGGCTCTCGCTCAGCACTGACACTCCGACAATGCGGCTCTCCCTCAGTGTTGACCATCCGACAGTGCGGCTCTCCCGCAGCACTGACCCTCCGACAGTGGGACTCTCCCTCAGCACTGACCCTCCGACAGTGGGACTCTCCCTCAGCACTGACCCTCCGACAGTGGGACTCTCCCTCAGCACTGACCCTCCGACAGCGGGTCTCTCCCACAGCACTGACCCTCCGACAGTTCGGCGCTCCCTCTGCACTGACCCTGTGAAATTGCGGCGCTCCCTTGGCGCTGACCCTCCGAAGGTGCGACTCTCCATCAGCAATCTCCTTCCTACATAATTGCTTTCACTCAGCACTGACCCTCCGACAGTGCGCCTCTCCCTCAGCACTGTCCCTCCGACATTGCAGCTCTCCCTCAGCACTGACCCTCTGACTGTGCGGCGCTCCCTCAGCACTGACCCTCCGACAGTGCAGCTCTCCCTCAGCACTGACCCTCCGACAATGCGGCTCTCCCTCAGTGTTGACCATCCGACAGTGCGGCTCTCCCTCAGCACTGTCGCTCTCACAGTGAGGCTCTCCCTCAGCACTGACCCTCCGACTGTGCGGCGCTCCCTCAGCACTGACCCTCCGACAGTGCAGCTCTCCCTCAGCACTGACCCTCCGACAATGCGGCTCTCCCTCAGTGTTGACCATCCGACAGTGCGTCTCGCCCTCAGCACTGACGCTCTCACAGTGCGGCTCTCCCTCAGCACTGACGCTCCGATAGTGCAGCTCTCCCTCAGCACTGACCCTCTGACAGTGCGGCTCTCCCTCAGCACTGACGCTCCGATAGTGCAGCTCTCCCTCAGCACTGACCCTCCGACAGTGCGACTCTCCCTCAGTACTGACCCTCCGACAGCGGGTCTCTTCCTCAGCACTGACCCTCCGACAGTGCAGCTCTCCCTCATTACTGACCCTCCGACAGCAGGTATCTCCCTCAGCATGACCCTCCGACAGTTCGGCGCTCCCTCTGCACTGACCCTGTGAAATTGCGGCGCTCCCTTGGCGCTGACCCTCCGAAGGTGCGACTCTCCCTCAGCAATCTCCTTCCTACATAGTTGCTTTCCCTCAGCACTGACCCTCCGACAGTGCGCCTCTCCCTCAGCACTGACCCTCCGACAATGCGGCTCTCCCTCAGTGTTGACCATCCGACAGTGCGGCTCTCCCTCAGCACTGTCGCTCTCACAGTGCGGCTCTCCCTCAGCACTGACCCTCCGACTGTGCGGCGCTCCCTCAGCACTGACCCTCCGACAGTGCAGCTCTCCCTCAGCACTGACCCTCCGACAATGCGGCTCTCCCTCAGTGTTGACCATCCGACAGTGCGTCTCTCCCTCAGCACTGACGCTCTCACAGTGCGGCTCTCCCTCAGCACTGACGCTCCGATAGTGCAGCTCTCCCTCAGCACTGACCCTCTGACAGTGCGGCTCTCCCTCAGCACTGACGCTCCGATAGTGCAGCTCTCCCTCAGCACTGACCCTCCGACAGTGCGACTCTCCCTCAGTACTGACCCTCCGACAGCGGGTCTCTTCCTCAGCACTGACCCTCCGACAGGGCAGCTCTCCCTCATTACTGACCCTCCGACAGCGGGTCTCTCCCTCAGCACTGACCCTCCGTCCGTATGGCTCTCCCTCAGCACTGTCCCTCCAACCATGCGGCTCTCCCTCAGCTATGACCCTCCGACAGTGCAGCTCTCCCTCAGCACTGACCCTCCGACAGTGCGACTCTCCCTCAGCACTGACCCTCCTGCAGTGCGGCTCGCCCTCAGCACTGACCCTCCGACAGTGCGGCTCTCCCTCAGCACTGACCCTTCGACAGTGCGGCACTCCCTCAGCGCTGACCCTCCGACAGTGCAGCTCTTCCTCAGCACTCATCATCCGACAGTGCGGCTCTCCCTCAGCACTGACCCTCTGACAGTGCGGCTCTCCCACAGCACTGACCCTCCGATAGTGCTTCTCTCCCTCAGCACTGACCCTCCGACAGTGCGGCTCTCCCTCAGAACTAACTCTCCGGCAGTGCCGCTCTCCCTGAGTTCTGAACCTCCGACAGTGTGGCTCTCCCTCAGCACTGACCCTCCGACAGTGCGGCACTCCCTCTGCACTGACCCTGTGAAAATGCGGCGCTCCCTTGGCGCAGACCCTCCGACAGTGCGTCTGTCCCTCAGCACTGACGTTCCGACATAGTTGCTATCCCTCAGTACTGACCCTCCGACAGTGCGCCTCTCCCTCAGCACTGACCCTCCGACAGTGCAGATCTCTCTCAGCACTGACCCTCACACAGTGCAGCTCTCCATCAGCACTGACCCTCCGAAAATGCGACTCTCACTCAGTTCTGGCACTCCGACAGTGCAGCTCTCCCTCAGCACTGACCCTCCGACAGTGCGGCTCTCCCTCAGCACTGACACTCCAACAGTGCAGTACTAGCTCAGCACTGACCCTCCGACAGTGCAGTTCTCCCTCAGTACTGACCCTCCGACCGTATGGCTCTCCGTCAGCACTGACCCTCCGACAGTGCGGCTCTCCATCAGCACTGACACCTGCGACAGTGCGGCTCTCCCTCAGAAATGACCCTCCGACAGTGCAGATCTCTCTCAGCACTGACCCTCGGACAGTGCACCTCTCCCTCAGCACTTACCCTCCGATAGTGCTGCTCTCCCTCAGCACTGACGCTCTGACAGTGCGACTGTCCCTCAGCACTGACCCTCCGAAAGTGCAGCTCTCCCCCAGCACTGACCCTCCGGATGTGCGGCACTCCCTCAGCGCTGACCCTCCGACAGTGCAGCTCTACCTCAGCACTCATCCTCCGACAGTGCGGCTCTCCCTCAGCACTGACCCTCTGACAGTACGGCTCTCCCTCAGTGTTGACCATCCGACAGTGCGGCTCTCCCACAGCGCTGACCCTCCGACAGTGGGACTCTCCCTCAGCACTGACCCTCCGACAGCGGGTCTCTCCCACAGCACTGACCCTCCGACAGTTCGGCGCTCCCTCTGCACTGACCCTGTGAAATTGCGGCGCTCCCTTGGCGCTGACCCTCCGAAGGTGCGACTCTCCCTCAGCAATCTCCTTCCTACATAATTGCTTTCCCTCAGCACTGACCCTCCGACAGTGCGGCTCTCCATCAGCACTGTCCCTCCGACAGTGCGGCTCTCCCTCAGCACTGACCCTCCGACTGTGCGGCGCTCCCTCAGCACTGACCCTCCGACAGTGCAGCTCTCCCTCAGCACTGACCCTCCGACAATGCGGCTCTCCCTCAGTGTTGACCATCCGACAGTGCGGCTCGCCCTCAGCACTGACGCTCTCACAGTGCGGCTCTCCCTCAGCACTGACGCTCTCACAGTGCGGCTCTCCCTCAGCACTGACGCTCCGATAGTGCAGCTCTCCCTCAGCACTGATCCTCTGACAGTGCGGCTCTCCCTCAGCACTGACGCTCCGATAGTGCAGCTCTCCCTCAGCACTGACCCTCCGACAGTGCGACTCTCCCTCAATACTGACCCTCCGACAGCGGGTCTCTTCCTCAGCACTGACCATCCGACAGTGCAGCTCTCCCTCATTACTGACCCTCCGACAGCAGGTATCTCCCTCAGCATGACCCTCCGACCATATGGCTCTCCCTCAGCACTGTCCCTCCAACCATGCGGCTCTCCCTCAGCTATGACCCTCCGACAGTCCGGCTCTCCATCAGCACTGACACCTCCGACAGTGCGGCTCTCCCTCAGCACTGACCCTCCGACAGTGCGACTCTCCCTCAGCACTGACCCTCCTGCAGTGCGGCTCGCCCTCACCACTGACCCTCCGACAGTGCGGCTCTCCCTCAGCAGTGACCCTTCGACGGTGCGGCACTCCCTCAGCACTGACCCTTCGACAGTGCGGCACTCCCTCAGCGCTGACCCTCCGACAGTGCAGCTCTACCTCAGCACTCATCCTCCGACAGTGCGGCTCTCATTCAGCACTGTCCCTCCGACAGTGCGGCTCTCCCTCAGCACTGACCCTCTGACAGTACAGCTCTCCCACAGCACGTACCCTCCGACAGTGCTTCTCTCCCTCAGCACTGACCCTCCGACAGTGCGGCTCTCCCTCAGCACTAACTCTCCGGCAGTGCCTCTCTCCCTGAGTTCTGAACCTCCGACAGTGTGGCTCTCCCTCAGCACTGACCCTCCGACAGTGCGGCACTCCCTCTGCACTGACCCTGTGAAAATGCGGCGCTCCCTTGGCGCAGACCCTCCGACAGTGCGTCTGTCCCTCAGCACTGACGTTCCGACATAGTTGCTATCCCTCAGTACTGACCCTCCGACATTGCGCCTCTCCCTCAGCACTGACCCTCCGACAGTGCGGCTCTCCCTCAGCACTGACCCTCCGACAGTGCAGATCTCTCTCAGCACTGACCCTCGGACAGTTCGGCTCTCCCTCAGCACTGACTCTCCGACAGTGCAGATCTCTCTCAGCACTGACCCTCACACAGTGCAGCTCTCCATCAGCACTGACCCTCCGAAAATGCGACTCTCACTCAGTTCTGGCACTCCGACAGTGCGTCTCTCCCTCAGCACTGACCCTCCGACAGTGCGGCTCTCCCTCAGCACTGACACTCCAACAGTGCAGTACTAGCTCAGCACTGACCCTCCGACAGTGTAGTTCTCCCTCAGTACTGACCCTCCGACCGTATGGCTCTCCGTCAGCACTGACCCTCCGACAGTGCGGCTCTCCATCAGCACTGACACCTGTGACAGTGCGGCTCTCCCTCAGAAATGACCCTCCGACAGTGCAGATCTCTCTCAGCACTGACCCTCGGACAGTGCACCTCTCCCTCAGCACTTACCCTCCGATAGTGCAGCTCTCCCTCAGCACTGACGCTCTGACAGTGCGACTGTCCCTCAGCACTGACCCTCCGAAAGTGCAGCTCTCCCCCAGCACTGACCCTCCGGATGTGCGGCACTCCCTCAGCACTGACCCTCCGACAGTGCAGCTCTCCCCCAGCACTGACCCTCCGACAGTGCCGCCATCCCTCAGCACTGACACTCCAACAGTGCAGTACTAGCTCAGCACTGACCCTCTGACAGGGCAGTTCTCCCTCAGTACTGACCCTCCGACCGTATGGCTCTCCGTCAGCACTGACCCTCCGACATTGCGGCTCTCCATCAGCACTGACACCTGCGACAGTGCGGCTCTCCCTCAGAAATGACCCTCCGACAGTGCAGATCTCTCTCAGCACTGACCCTCGGACAGTGCACCTCTCCCTCAGCACTTACCCTCCGATAGTGCAGCTGTCCCTCAGCACTGACGCTCTGACAGTGCGACTCTCCCTCAGCACTGACCCTCCGAAAGTGCAGCTCTCCCTCAGCACTGACCCTCGGACAGTGCACCTCTCCCTCAGCACTGACCCTCCGACAGTGCGGCTCTCCCTCAGCACTGACGCTCTGACAGTGCGACTCTCCCTCAGCACTGACCCTCCGACAGTGTGGCTCCCCCTCAGCACTGACCCTCCGACAGTGCGGCTCTCCCTCAGCACTGACCCTCCGACTGTGCGGATCACTCTCAGCACTGACCCTCCGACAGTGCGGCTCTCCCTCAGCACTGAGCCTCCGACAGTGCGGCTCTCCCTCAGCACTGAGCCTCCGACAATGCGGCACTCCCTCAGCACTGACCCGCCGACAATGCGGCTCTCCCCCAGCACTGACCATCCGACAGTGCGGCTCTCCCTTAGCACTGAACCTCCGACAGTACGGCTCTCACTCAGCACTAACCCCTTGGAAAAGCAGCGCTCCCTCAGCACTGACCCTTCGACAGTGCGGCTCTCCCTCAGCACTGACGCTCCGATAGTTCGGCTCTCCCTCAGCACTGACCCTCTGACAGTGCGGCTCTCCCTCAGCACTGACCCTCTGACAGTGGGACTCTTCCTCAGCACTGACCCTCCGACAGCGGGTCTCTCCCTCAGCACTGACCCGCCGACAGTGCAGCGCTCCCTCTGCACTGACCCTGTGAAATTGCGGCGCTCCCTTGGCGCTGACCCTTCGAAGGTGCGACTCTCCCTCAGCAATCTCCTTCCTACATAGTTGCTTTCCCTCAGCACTGACCCTCCGACAGTGCGCCTCTCCCACAGCGCTGTCCCTCCGACAGTGCGGCTCTCCCTCAGCACTGACCCTCCGACAGTGCGCCTCTCCCTCAGCGCTGTCCCTCCGACAGTGCGGCTCTCTCTCAGCTCTGACCCTCCGACAGTGCGGCTCTCCCTCAGCACTGACCCTGCGACAGTGCGGCTCTCCCTCAGCACTGACCCTCCGACAGTGCGCCTCTCCCTCAGCACTGTCCCTCCGACAGTGCGGCTCTCCCTCAGCACTGACCCTCCGACTGTGCGGCGCTCCCTCAGCACTGACCCTCCGACAGTGCAGCTCTCCCTCAGCTCTGACCCTCCGACAATGCGGCTCTCCCTCAGTGTTGACCCTCTGACAGTGCGACTCTCCCTCAGTACTGACCCTCCGACAGTGGGTCTCTCCCTCAGCACTGACCCTCCGACAGTGCAGCTCTCCCTCATTACTGACCCTCCGACAGCGGGTCTCTCCCTCAGCACTGACCCTCCGACCGTATGGCTCTCCCTCAGCTCTGTCCCTCCAACCATGCGGCTCTCCCTCAGCTATGACCCTCCGACAGTCCGGCTCTCCATCAGCACTGACACCTCCGACAGTGCGCCTCTCCCTCAGCACTGACCCTCCACCAGTGCGATTCTCCCTCAGCACTGACCCTCCTGCAGTGCGTCTCTCCCTCAGCACTGACCCTCCGACAGTGCGGCTCTCCCTCAGCACTGACCCTTCGACAGTGCGGCACTCCCTCAGCGCTGACCCTCCGACAGTGCAGCTCTACCTCAGCACTCATCCTCCGACAGTACGGCTCTCCCTCAGCACTGACCCTCCGACAGTGCGACTCTCCCTCAGCACTAACTCTCCGGCAGTGCCGCTCTCCCTGACTTCTGAACCTCCGACAGTGTGGCTCTCCCTCAGCACTGACCCTGCGACAGTGGGGCACTCCCTCTGCACTGACCCTGTGAAAATGCGGCGCTCCCTTGGCGCAGACCCTCCGACAGTGCGTCTGTCCCTCAGCACTGACGTTCCGACATAGTTGCTATCCCTCAGTACTGACCCTCCGACAGTGCGCCTCTCCCTCAGCACTGACCCTCCGACAGTGCAGATCTCTCTCAGCACTGACCCTCGGACAGTGCGGCTCTCCCTCAGCACTGACTCTCCGACAGTGCAGATCTCTCTCAGCACTGACCCTCACACAGTGCAGCTCTCCATCAGCACTGACCCTCCGAAAATGCGACTCTCAGTCAGTTCTGGCACTCCGACAGTGCAGCTCTCCCTCAGCACTGTCACTCCAACAGTGCAGTACTAGCTCAGCACTGACCCTCTGACAGTGCAGTTCTCCCTCAGTACTGACCCTCCGACCGTATGGCTCTCCCTCAGCA
The DNA here is from genome assembly GCA_026770705.1 of Isurus oxyrinchus. Classification (NCBI taxonomy): domain Eukaryota; kingdom Metazoa; phylum Chordata; class Chondrichthyes; order Lamniformes; family Lamnidae; genus Isurus; species Isurus oxyrinchus. The sequence continues at coordinate 29,461 of JANJGN010002431.1, forward strand.
CTGACCCTCCGACAGTGCGGCTCTCCATCAGCACTGACCCTCCGACAGTGCAGCTCTCCCTCAGTTCTGACCCTCCGAGAGTGCAGCTCTCCTTCAGCACTGACCCTTCGACAGTGCGGCACTCCCTCAGCGCTGACCCTCCGACAGTGCAGCTCTACCTCAGCACTCATCCTCCAACAGTGCGGCTCTCATTCAGCACTGTCCCTCCGACAGTGCGGCTCTCCCTCAGCACTGACCCTCTGACAGTGCGGCTCTCCCTCAGCACTGACCCTCCGACAGTGCTTCTCTCCCTCAGCACTGACCTTCCGACAGTGCGGCTCTCCCTCAGCACTAACTCTCTGGCAGTGCCGCTCTCCCTGAGTTCTGAACCTCCGACAGTGTGGCTCTCCCTCAGCACTGACCCTCCGACAGTGCTGCACTCCCTCTGCACTGACCCTATGAAAATGCAGCGCTCCCTTGGCGCAGACCCTCCGACAGTGCGTCTGTCCCTCAGCACTGACGTTCCGACATAGTTGCTATCCCTCAGTACTGACCCTCCGACAGTGCAGCTCTCCCTCAGCACTGACCCTCCGACAATGCGGCTCTCCCTCAGTGTTGACCATCCAACAGTGCGGCTCTCCCTCAGCACTGACGCTCTCACAGTGCGGCTCTCCCTCAGAACTGACGCTCCGATAGTGCAGCTCTCCCTCAGCACTGACCCTCTGACAGTGCGACTCTCCCTCAGTACTGACCCTCCGACAGCGGGTCTCTCCCTCAGCACTGACCCTCCGACAGTGCAGCTCTCCCTCATTACTGACCCTCCGACAGCGGGTCTCTCCATCAGCACTGACCCTCCGACCGTATGGCTCTCCCTCAGCACTGTCCCTCCAACCATGCGGCTCTCCCTCAGCTATGACCCTCCGACAGTCCGGCTCTCCATCAGCACTGACACCTCCGACAGTGCGGCTCTCCCTCAGCACTGACCCTCCGACAGTGCGACTCTCCCTCAGCACTGACCCTCCTGCAGTGCGGCTCGCCCTCAGCACTGACCCTCCGACAGTGCGGCTCTCCCTCAGCACTGACCCTTCGACAATGTGGCACTCCCTCAGCGCTGACCCTCCGACAGTGCAGCTCTTCCTCAGCACTCATCCTCCGACAGTGCGGCTCTCCCTCAGCACTGACCCTCTGACAGTACGGCTCTCCCACAGCACTTACCCTCCGACAGTGCTTCTCTCCCTCAGCACTGACCCTCCGACAGTGCGGCTCTCCCTCAGCACTAACTCTCCGGCAGTGCCGCTCTCCCTGAGTTCTGAACCTCCGACAGCGTGGCTCTCCCTCAGCACTGACCCTCCGACAGTGCGGCACTCCCTCTGCACTGACCCTGTGAAAATGCGGCGCTCCCTTGGCGCAGACCCTCCGACAGTGTGTCTGTCCCTCAGCACTGACGTTCCGACATAGTTGCTATCCCTCAGTACTGACCCTCCGACAGTGCACCTCTCCCTCAGCACTGACCCTCACACAGTGCAGCTCTCCATCAGCACTGACCCTCCGAAAATGCGACTCTCACTCAGTTCTGGCATTCCGACAGTGCGGCTCTCCTTCAGCACTGACCCTCCGACAGTGCGGCTCTCCCTCAGCACTGACACTCCAACAGTGCAGTACTAGCTCAGCACTGACCCTCCGACAGTGCAGTTCTCCCTCAGTACTGACCCTCCGACCGTATGGCTCTCCGTCAGCACTGACCCTCCGACAGTGCGGCTCTCCATCAGCACTGACTCCTGCGACAGTGCGGCTCTCCCTCAGAAATGACCCTCCGACAGTGCAGATCTCTCTCAGCACTGACCCTCGGACAGTGCACCTCTCCCTCAGCACTTACCCTCCGATAGTGCAGCTGTCCCTCAGCACTGACGCTCTGACAGTGCGACTCTCCCTCAGCACTGACCCTCCGAAAGTGCAGCTCTCCCCCAGCACTGACCCTCCGGATGTGCGGCACTCCCTCAGCGCTGACCCTCCGACAGTGCAGCTCTCCCCCAGCACTGACCTTCCGACAGTGCGGCTCTACCTCAGCACTGACCCTCCAACAGTGCGGATCACCCTCAGCATTCACCCTCCGACAGTGCGGCTCTCCCTCAGCACTGACCCTCCGACAGTGCCGCCCTCCCTCAGCACAGACCCTCAGGCATGGCTTCTCTCCCTCAGCACTGACCCTTCGACAGTGCGGCTCTCCCTCAGCACTGACCCTCCGACAGTGCGGCGCTCCCTCAGCACTGACACTCCATCAGTGTGGCTCTCGCTCAGCACTGACACTCCGACAGTGCAGCTCTCCCTCAGCACTGACCCTCCAACTATGCGGCTCTCCCTCAGTTTTGACCATCCGACAGTGCGACTCTCCCTCAGCACTGACGCTCTGACAGTGCGGCTCTCCCTCAGCACTGACCCTCCAACAATGCGGCTCTCCCTCAGTGTTGACCATCCAACAGTGCGGCTCTCCCTCAGCACTGACGCTCCGATAGTGCGGCTCTCCCTCAGCACTGACCCTCCGACAGTGGGACTCTCCCTCAGTACTGACCCTCCGACAGCGGGTCTCTCCCTCAGCACTTACCCTCCGACAGTGCAGCTCCCCCTCAGCACTGACCCTCCGACAGTGCGGCTCTCCATCAGCACTGACCCTCCGACAGTGCGGCTCTCCCTCAGTTCTGACCCTCCGAGAGTGCAGCTCTCCTTCAGCACTGACCCTTCGACAGTGCGGCACTCCCTCAGCGCTGACCCTCCGACAGTTCAGCTCTACCTCAGCACTCATCCTCCGACAGTGCGGCTCTCCCTCAGCACTGACCCTCTGACAGTACGGCTCTCCCACAGCACTTACCCTCCGACAGTGCGGCTCTCCCTCAGCACTGACCCTCCGACAGTGCGGCTCTCCCTCAGCACTAACTCTCCGGCAGTGCCACTCTCCCTGAGTTCTGAACCTCCGACAGTGTGGCTCTCCCTCAGCACTGACCCTCCGACAGTTCGGCTCTCCCTCAGCACTGACACTCCATCAGTGCGGCTCTCGCTCAGCACTGACACTCCGACAGTGCAGCTCTCCCTCAGCACTGACCCTCCAACAATGCGGCTCTCCCTCAGTGTTGACCATCCGACAGTGCGGCTCTCCCGCAGCACTGACCCTCCGACATTGCGACTCTCCCTCAGCACTGACCCTCCGACAGTGGGACTCTCCCTCAGCACTGACCCTCCAACAGCGGGTCTCTCCCACAGCACTGATCCTCCGACAGTTCGGCGCTCCCTCTGCCCTGACCCTGTGAAATTGCGGCGCTCCCTTGGCGCTGACCCTCCGAAGGTGCGACTCTCCCTCAGCAATCTCCTTCCTACATAATTGCTTTCCCTCAGCACTGACCCTCCGACAGTGCGCCTCTCCCTCAGCACTGTCCCTCCGACAGTGCGACTCTCCCTCAGCACTGACCCTCCGACTGTGCGGCGCTCCCTCAGCACTGACCCTCTGACAGTGCAGCTCTCCCTCAGCACTGACCCTCCGACAATGCGGCTCTCCCTCAGTGTTGACCATCCGACAGTGCGGCTCTCCCTCAGCACTGACGCTCTCACAGTGCGGCTCTCCCTCAGCACTGACGCTCCGATAGTGCAGCTCTCCCTCAGCACTGACCCTCTGACAGTGCGGCTCTCCCTCAGCACTGACGCTCCGATAGTGCAGCTCTCCCTCAGCACTGACCCTCCGACAGTGCGACTCTCCCTCAGTACTGACCCTCCGACAGCGGGTCTCTTCCTCAGCACTGACCCTCCGACAGTGCAGCTCTCCCTCATTACTGACCCTCCGACAGCAGGTCTCTCCCTCAGCACTGACCCTCCGACCGTATGGCTCTCCCTCAGCACTGTCCCTCCAACCATTCGGCTCTCCCTCAGCTATGACCCTCCGACAGTCCGGCTCTCCATCAGCACTGACACCTCCGACAGTGCGGTTCTCCCTCAGCACTGACCCTCCGACAGTGCGACTCTCCCTCAGCACTGACCCTCCTGCAGTGCGGCTCGCCCTCAGCACTGACCCTCCGACAGTGCGGCTCTCCCTCAGCACTGACCCTTCGACGGTGCGGCACTCCCTCAGCGCTGACCCTCCGACAGTGCAGCTCTACCTCAGCACTCATCCTCCGACAGTGCGGCTCTCATTCAGCACTGTCCCTCCGACAGTGCGGCTCTCCCTCAGCACTGACCCTCTGACAGTACAGCTCTCCCACAGCACTTACCCTCCGACAGTGCTTCTCTCCCTCAGCACTGACCCTCCGACAGTGCGGCTCTCCCTCAGCACTAATTCTCCGGCAGTGCCTCTCTCCCTGAGTTCTGAACCTCCGACAGTGTGGCTCTCCCTCAGCACTGACCCTCCGACAGTGCGGCACTCCCTCTGCACTGACCCTGTGAAAATGCGGCGCTCCCTTGGCGCAGACCCTCCGACAGTGCGTCTGTCCCTCAGCACTGACGTTCCGACATAGTTGCTATCCCTCAGTACTGACCCTCCGACATTGCGCCTCTCCCTCAGCACTGACCCTCCGACAGTGCAGATCTCTCTCAGCACTGACCCTCACACAGTGCAGCTCTCCATCAGCACTGACCCTCCGAAAATGCGACTCTCACTCAGTTCTGGCACTCCGACAGTGCGTCTCTCCCTCAGCACTGACCCTCCGACAGTACGGCTCTCCCTCAGCACTGACACTCCAACAGTGCAGTACTAGCTCAGCACTGACCCTCCGACAGCGTAGTTCTCCCTCAGTACTGACCCTCCGACCGTATGGCTCTCCGTCAGCACTGACCCTCCGACAGTGCGGCTCTCCATCAGCACTGACACCTGTGACAGTGCGGCTCTCCCTCAGAAATGAACCTCCGACAGTGCAGATCTCTCTCAGCACTGACCCTCGGACAGTGCACCTCTCCCTCAGCACTTACCCTCCGATAGTGCAGCTCTCCCTCAGCACTGACGCTCTGACAGTGCGACTGTCCCTCAGCACTGACCCTCCGAAAGTGCAGCTCTCCCCCAGCACTGACCCTCCGGATGTGCGGCACTCCCTCAGCACTGACCCTCCGACAGTGCAGCTCTCCCCCAGCACTGACCCTCCGACAGTGCCGCCATCCCTCAGCACTGACACTCCAACAGTGCAGTACTAGCTCAGCACTGACCCTCTGACAGTGCAGTTCTCCCTCAGTACTGACCCTCCGACCGTATGGCTCTCCGTCAGCACTGACCCTCCGACATTGCGGCTCTCCATCAGCACTGACACCTGCGACAGTGCGGCTCTCCCTCAGAAATGACCCTCCGACAGTGCAGATCTCTCTCAGCACTGACCCTCGGACAGTGCACCTCTCCCTCAGCACTTACCCTCCGATAGTGCAGCTGTCCCTCAGCACTGACGCTCTGACAGTGCGACTCTCCCTCAGCACTGACCCTCCGAAAGTGCAGCTCTCCCTCAGCACTGACCCTCGGACAGTGCACCTCTCCCTCAGCACTGACCCTCCGACAGTGCGGTTCTCCCTCAGCACTGACGCTCTGACAGTGCGACTCTCCCTCAGCACTGACCCTCCGACAGTGCGGCACTCCCACAGCACTGACCCTCCGACAGTGCGGCTCTCCCTCAGCACTGACCCTCCGACAGTGTGGCTCCCCCTCAGCACTGACCCTCCGACAGTGCGGCTCTCCCTCAGCACTGACCCTCCGACTGTGCGGATCACTCTCAGCACTGTCCCTCCGACAGTGCGGCTCTCCCTCAGCACTGACCCTCCGACAGTGCGGCTCTCCCTCAGCACTGAGCCTCCGACTGTGCAGCGCTCCCTCAGCACTGACCCTTCGACAGTGCGGCTCTCCCTCAGCACTGACGCTCCGATAGTTCGGCTCTCCCTCAGCACTGACCCTCTGACAGTGGGACTCTTCCTCAGCACTGACCCTCCGACAGCGGGTCTCTCCCTCAGCACTGACCCTCCGACAGTGCAGCGCTCCCTCTGCACTGACCCTGTGAAATTGCGGCGCTCCCTTGGCGCTGACCCTCCGAAGGTGCGACTCTCCCTCAGCAATCTCCTTCCTACATAGTTGCTTTCCCTCAGCACTGACCCTCCGACAGTGCGCCTCTCCCTCAGCACTGACCCTCCGACTGTGCGGCGCTCCCTCAGCACTGACCCTCCGACAGTGCAGCTCTCCCTCAGCACTGACCCTCCGACAATGCGGCTCTCCCTCAGTGTTGACCCTCTGACAGTGCGACTCTCCCTCAGTACTGACCCTCCGACAATGGGTCTCTCCCTCAGCACTGACCCTCCGACAGTGCAGCTCTCCCTCATTACTGACCCTCCGACAGCGGGTCTCTCCCTCAGCACTGACCCTCCGACCGTATGGCTCTCCCTCAGCACTGTCCCTCCAACCATGCGGCTCTCCCTCAGCTATGACCCTCCGACAGTCCGGCTCTCCATCAGCACTGACACCTCCGACAGTGCGCCTCTCCCTCAGCACTGACCCTCCGACAGTGCGATTCTCCCTCAGCACTGACCCTCCTGCAGTGCGTCTCTCCCTCAGCACTGACCCTCCGACAGTGCGGCTCTCCCTCAGCACTGACCCTTCGACAGTGCGGCACTCCCTCAGCGCTGACCCTCCGACAGTGCAGCTCTACCTCAGCACTCATCCTCCGACAGTGCGGCTCTCATTCAGCACTGTCCCTCTGACAGTGCGGCTCTCCCTCAGCACTGACCCTCTGACAGTACGGCTCTCCCTCAGCACTGACCCTCCGACAGTGCGGCTCTCCCTCAGCACTGCCCCTCCGACAGTGCTTCTCTCCCTCAGCACTGACCCTCCGACAGTGCGGCTCTCCCTCAGCACTAACTCTCCGGCAGTGCCACTCTCCCTGACTTCTGAACCTCCGACAGTGTGGCTCTCCCTCAGCACTGACCCTCCGACAGTGCGGCTCTCCCTCAGCACTAACTCTCCGGCAGTGCCGCTCTCCCTGAGTTCTGAACATCCGACAGTGTGGCTCTCCCTCAGCACTGACCCTCCGACAGTGCGGCACTCCCTCTGCACTGACCCTGTGAAAATGCGGCGCTCCCTTGGCGCAGACCCTCCGACAGTGCGTCTGTCCCTCAGCACTGACGTTCCGACATAGTTGCTATCCCTCAGTACTGACCCTCCGACAGTGCGCCTCTCCCTCAGCACTGACCCTCCGACAGTGCAGATCTCTCTCAGCACTGACCCTCGGACAGTGCGGCTCTCCCTCAGCACTGACTCTCCGACAGTGCAGATCTCTCTCAGCACTGACCCTCACACAGTGCAGCTCTCCATCAGCACTGACCCTCCGAAAATGCGACTCTCAGTCAGTTCTGGCACTCCGACAGTGCAGCTCTCCCTCAGCACTGACACTCCAACAGTGCAGTACTAGCTCAGCACTGACCCTCTGACAGTGCAGTTCTCCCTCAGTACTGACCCTCCGACCGTATGGCTCTCCGTCAGCACTGACCCTCCGACATTGCGGCTCTCCATCAGCACTGACACCTGCGACAGTGCGGCTCTCCCTCAGAAATGACCCTCCGACAGTGCAGATCTCTCTCAGCACTGACCCTCGGACAGTGCACCTCTCCCTCAGCACTTACCCTCCGATAGTGCAGCTGTCCCTCAGCACTGACGCTCTGACAGTGCGACTCTCCCTCAGCACTGACCCTCCGAAAGTGCAGCTCTCCCTCAGCACTGACCCTCGGACAGTGCACCTCTCCCTCAGCACTGACCCTCCGACAGTGCGGCTCTCCCTCAGCACTGACGCTCTGACAGTGCGACTCTCCCTCAGCACTGACCCTCCGACAGTGCGGCACTCCCACAGCACTGACCCTCCGACAGTGCGGCTCTCCCTCAGCACTGACCCTCCGACAGTGTGGCTCCCCCTCAGCACTGACCCTCCGACAGTGCGGCTCTCCCTCAGCACTGACCCTCCGACAGTGCGGATCACTCTCAGCACTGACCCTCCGACAGTGCGGATCACTCTCAGCACTGACCCTCCGACAGTGCGGCACTCCCTCAGCACTGAGCCTCCGACTGTGCAGCGCTCCCTCAGCACTGACCCTTCGACAGTGCGGCTCTCCCTGAGCACTGACCCTCCGACAGTGCGGCGCTCCCTCAGCACTGACCCTCCGACAGTGGGACTCTTCCTCAGCACTGACCCTCCGACAGCGGGTCTCTCCCGCAGCACTGACCCTCCGAAAATGCGACTCTCAGTCAGTTCTGGCACTCCGACAGTGCGACTCTCCCTCAGTACTGACCCTCCGACAGTGCGGCTCTCCCTCAGCACTGACCCTCCGACAGTGCCGCTCTCCCTCAGCACTGACACTCCAACAGTGCAGTACTAGCTCAGCACTGACCCTCCGACAGTGCAGTTCTCCCTCAGTACTGACCCTCCGACCGTATGGCTCTCCGTCAGCACTGACCCTCCAACAGTGCGGCTCTCCCTCAGCACTGACACCTGCGACAGTGCGGCTCTCCCTCAGAAATGACCCTCCGACAGTGCAGATCTCTCTCAGCACTGACCCTCGGACAGTGCACCTCTCCCTCAGCATTCACCCTCCGATAGTGCAGCTCTCCCTCAGCACTGACGCTCTGACTGTGCGACTCTCCCTCAGCACTGACCCTCCGGATGTGCGGCACTCCCTCATCGCTGACCCTCCGACAGTGTGGCTCTCCCTCAGCACTGACCCTCCGACAGTGCGGCTCTCCCTCAGCACTGACCCTCCGACTGTGCAGCTCTCCCTCAGCACTGACCCTCCGACCGTGCGGCTCTCCCTCAGCACTGACACTCCGATAGTGCGGCTCACCCTCAGCACTGACCTTCTGACAGAGCGACTCTCCCTCAGCACTGACCCTCCGAAAGTGCAGCTCTCCCCCAGAACTGACCCTCCGGATGTGCGGCACTCCCTCAGCCCTGACCCTCCGACAGTGCGGCTCTCCCCCTGAACTGACCCTCCGGATGTGCGGCACTCCCTCAGCACTGACCCTCCGACAGTGCGGCACTCCCTCAGCACTGACCCTCCGACAGTGTGGCTCCCCCTCAGCACTGACACTCCGACTGTGCGGCGCTCCCTCAGCACTGAGCCTCCGACAGTGCGGCTCTCCCTCAGCACTGACCCTCCGACTGTGCGGCGCTCCATCAGCACTGACCCTCCGACAGTGCGGCTCTCCCTCAGCACTGACCCTCCGACAGTGCGGCGCTCCCTCAGCACTGACACTCCATCAGTGCGGCTCTCGCTCAGCACTGACCCTCCGACAGTGCAGCTCTCCCTCAGCACTGACCCTCCAACAATGCGGCTCTCCCTCAGTGTTGACCATCCGACAGTGCGGCTCTCCCTCAGCACTGACGCTCCGATAGTGCGGCTCTCCCTCAGCACTGACCCTCCGACAGTGGGACTCTCCCTCAGTACTGACCCTCCGACAGCGGGTCTCTCCCTCAGCACTGACCCTCCGACAGTGCGGCTCTCCCTCAGCACTGACCCTCCGACAGTGCGGAGCTCCCTCAACACTGACCCCCCGACAGTGCAGCTCTCCCTCAGCACTGACCCTCCGAGAGCGCAGCTCTCCTTCAGCACTGACCCTTCGACAGTGCGGCACTCCCTCAGCGCTGACCCTCCGACAGTGCAGCTCTACCTCAGCACTCATCCTCCGACAGTGCAGCTCTCCTTCAGCACTGACCCTTCGACAGTGCGGCTCTCCCTCAGCACTGACCCTCCGACAGTGCGGCTCTCCCTCAGCACTGACCCTCCGACAGTGCGGCTCTCCCTCAGCACTGACCCTCCGACAGTGCGGCTCTCATTCAGCACTGTCCCTCCGTCAGTGCGGCTCTCCATCAGCACTGACCCTCCGACAGTGCGGCTCTCCCTCAGCACTGACCCTCCGACAGTGCGGAGCTCCCTCAACACTGACCCCCCGACAGTGCAGCTCTCCCTCAGCACTGACCCTCCGAGAGCGCAGCTCTCCTTCAGCACTGACCCTTCGACAGTGCGGCTCTCCCTCAGCACTGACCCTCCGACAGTGCGGCTCTCCCTCAGCACTGACCCTCCGACAGTGCGGCTCTCCCTCAGCACTGACCCTCCGACAGTGCGGCTCTCATTCAGCACTGTCCCTCCGACAGTGCGGCTCTCCCTCAGCACTGACCCTCTGACAGTGCGGCTCTCCCTCAGCACTGACCCTCTGACAGTACAGCTCTCCCACAGCACTGACCCTCCGACAGTGCTTCTCTCCCTCAGCACTGACCCTCCGACAGTGCGGCTCTCCCTCAGCACTAACTCTCCGGCAGTGCCGCTCTCCCTGAGTTCTGAACCTCCGACAGTGTGGCTCTCCCTCAGCACTGACCCTCCGACAGTGGGGCACTCCCTCTGCACTGACCCTGTGAAAATGCGGCGCTCCCTTGGCGCAGACCCTCCGACAGTGCGTCTGTCCCTCAGCACTGACGTTCCGACATAGTTGCTATCCCTCAGTACTGACCCTCCGACAGTGCGCCTCTCCCTCAGCACTGACCCTCCGACAGTGCAGATCTCTCTCAGCACTGACCCTCACACAGTGCAGCTCTCCATCAGCACTGACCCTCCGAAAATGCGACTCTCAGTCAGTTCTGGCACTCCGACAGTGCGTCTCTCCCTCAGCACTGACCCTCCGACAGTGCGGCTCTCCCTCAGCACTGACACTCCAACAGTGCAGTACTAGCTCAGCACTGACCCTCTGACAGTGCAGTTCTCCCTCAGTACTGACCCACCGACCGTATGGCTCTCCGTCAGCACTGACCCTCCGACAGTGCGGCTCTCCATCAGCACTGACAACTGCGACAGTGCGGCTCTCCCTCAGAAATGACCCTCCGACAGTGCAGCTCTCCCTCACACTGACGCTCTGACAGTGCGACTCTCCCTCAGCACTGACCCTCCGGATGTGCGCCACTCCCTCAGCGCTGACCCTCCGACAGTGCGGCTCTCCCACAGCACTGACCCTCCGACAGTGCGGCTCTCCCTCAGCATTGACCCTCCGACAGTGTGGCTCCCCCTCAGCACTGACCCTCCGACAGTGCGGCTCTCCCTCAGCACTGACCCTCCGACAGTGCCGCTCTCCCTCAGCACTGACACTCCAACAGTGCAGTACTAGCTCAGCACTGACCCTCCGACAGTGCAGTTCTCCCTCAGTACTGACCCTCCGACCGTATGGCTCTCCGTCAGCACTGACCCTCCAACAGTGCGTCTCTCCCTCAGCACTGACACCTGCGACAGTGCGGCTCTCCCTCAGAAATGACCCTCCGACAGTGCAGATCTCTCTCAGCACTGACCCTCGGACAGTGCACCTCTCCCTCAGCACTTACCCTCCGATAGTGCAGCTCTCCCTCAGCACTGACGCTCTGACTGTGCGACTCTCCCTCAGCACTGACCCTCCGGATGTGCGGCACTCCCTCATCGCTGACCCTCCGACAGTGCGGCTCTCCCTCAGCACTGACCCTCCGACAGTGCGGCTCTCCCTCAGCACTGACCCTCCGACTGTGCAGCTCTCCCTCAGCACTGACCCTCCGACCGTGCGGCTCTCCCTCAGCACTGACACTCCGATAGTGCGGCTCACCCTCAGCACTGACCTTCTGACAGAGCGACTCTCCCTCAGCACTGACCCTCCGAAAGTGCAGCTCTCCCCCAGAACTGACCCTCCGGATGTGCGGCACTCCCTCAGCCCTGACCCTCCGACAGTGCGGCTCTCCCCCTGAACTGACCCTCCGGATGTGCGGCACTCCCTCAGCACTGACCCTCCGACAGTGCGGCACTCCCTCAGCACTGACCCTCCGACAGTGTGGCTCCCCCTCAGCACTGACCCTCCGACAGTGCGGCTCTCCCTCAGCACTGACCCTCCGACAGTGCGGATCACTCTCAGCATTCACCCTCCGACAGTGCCGCTCTCCCTCAGCACAGACCCTCAGGCATGGCTTCTCTCCCTCAGCACTGAGCCTCCGACAGTGCGGCTCTCCCTCAGCACTGACCCTCCGACTGTGCGGCGCTCCATCAGCACTGACCCTCCGACAGTGCGGCTCTCCCTCAGCACTGACCCTCCGACAGTGCGGCGCTCCCTCAGCACTGACACTCCATCAGTGCGGCTCTCGCTCAGCACTGACCCTCCGACAGTGCAGCTCTCCCTCAGCACTGACCCTCCAACAATGCGGCTCTCCCTCAGTGTTGACCATCCGACAGTGCGGCTCTCCCTCAGCACTGACGCTCCGATAGTGCGGCTCTCCCTCAGCACTGACCCTCCGACAGTGGGACTCTCCCTCAGTACTGACCCTCCGACAGCGGGTCTCTCCCTCAGCACTGACCCTCCGACAGTGCGGCTCTCCCTCAGCACTGACCCTCCGACAGTGCGGAGCTCCCTCAACACTGACCCCCCGACAGTGCAGCTCTCCCTCAGCACTGACCCTCCGAGAGCGCAGCTCTCCTTCAGCACTGACCCTTCGACAGTGCGGCACTCCCTCAGCGCTGACCCTCCGACAGTGCAGCTCTACCTCAGCACTCATCCTCCGACAGTGCAGCTCTCCTTCAGCACTGACCCTTCGACAGTGCGGCTCTCCCTCAGCACTGACCCTCCGACAGTGCGGCTCTCCCTCAGCACTGACCCTCCGACAGTGCGGCTCTCCCTCAGCACTGACCCTCCGACAGTGCGGCTCTCATTCAGCACTGTCCCTCCGACAGTGCGGCTCTCCATCAGCACTGACCCTCCGACAGTGCGGCTCTCCCTCAGCACTGACCCTCCGACAGTGCGGAGCTCCCTCAACACTGACCCCCCGACAGTGCAGCTCTCCCTCAGCACTGACCTTCCGAGAGCGCAGCTCTCCTTCAGCACTGACCCTTCGACAGTGCGGCACTCCCTCAGCGCTGACCATCCGACAGTGCAGCTCTACCTCAGCACTCATCCTCCGACAGTGCGGCTCTCCCTCAGCACTGACCCTCCGAGAGCGCAGCTCTCCTTCAGCACTGACCCTTCGACAGTGCGGCTCTCCCTCAGCACTGACCCTCCGACAGTGCGGCTCTCCCTCAGCACTGACCCTCCGACAGTGCGGCTCTCCCTCAGCACTGACCCTCCGACAGTGCGGCTCTCATTCAGCACTGTCCCTCCGACAGTGCGGCTCTCCCTCAGCACTGACCCTCTGACAGTGCGGCTCTCCCTCAGCACTGACCCTCTGACAGTACAGCTCTCCCACAGCACTGACCCTCCGACAGTGCTTCTCTCCCTCAGCACTGACCCTCCGACAGTGCGGCTCTCCCTCAGCACTAACTCTCCGGCAGTTCCGCTCTCCCTGAGTTCTGAACCTCCGACAGTGTGGCTCTCCCTCAGCACTGACCCTCCGACAGTGGGGCACTCCCTCTGCACTGACCCTGTGAAAATGCGGCGCTCCCTTGGCGCAGACCCTCCGACAGTGCGTCTGTCCCTCAGCACTGACGTTCCGACATAGTTGCTATCCCTCAGTACTGACCCTCCGACAGTGCGCCTCTCCCTCAGCACTGACCCTCCGACAGTGCAGATCTCTCTCAGCACTGACCCTCACACAGTGCAGCTCTCCATCAGCACTGACCCTCCGAAAATGCGACTCTCAGTCAGTTCTGGCACTCCGACAGTGCGTCTCTCCCTCAGCACTGACCCTCCGACAGTGCGGCTCTCCCTCAGCACTGACACTCCAACAGTGCAGTACTAGCTCAGCACTGACCCTCTGACAGTGCAGTTCTCCCTCAGTACTGACCCACCGACCGTATGGCTCTCCGTCAGCACTGACCCTCCGACAGTGCGGCTCTCCATCAGCACTGACAACTGCGACAGTGCGGCTCTCCCTCAGAAATGACCCTCCGACAGTGCAGCTCTCCCTCACACTGACGCTCTGACAGTGCGACTCTCCCTCAGCACTGACCCTCCGGATGTGCGCCACTCCCTCAGCGCTGACCCTCCGACAGTGCGGCTCTCCCACAGCACTGACCCTCCGACAGTGCGGCTCTCCCTCAGCATTGACCCTCCGACAGTGTGGCTCCCCCTCAGCACTGACCCTCCGACAGTGCGGCTCTCCCTCAGCACTGACCCTCCGACAGTGCGGCTCTCCATCAGCACTGACAACTGCGACAGTGCGGCTCTCCCTCAGAAATGACCCTCCGACAGTGCAGCTCTCCCTCACACTGACGCTCTGACAGTGCGACTCTCCCTCAGCACTGACCCTCCGGATGTGCGCCACTCCCTCAGCGCTGACCCTCCGACAGTGCGGCTCTCCCACAGCACTGACCCTCCGACAGTGCGGCTCTCCCTCAGCATTGACCCTCCGACAGTGTGGCTCCCCCTCAGCACTGACCCTCCGACAGTGCGGCTCTCCCTCAGCACTGACCCTCCGACAGTGCGGCTCTCCCTCAGCACTGACCCTCTGACAGTGCGGCTCTCCCTCAGCACTGACCCTCCGACAGTGCAGCTCTCCCTCAGCACTGACCCTCCGACAGTGCCGCCCTCCCTCAGCACAGACCCTCAGGCATGGCTTATCTCCCTCAGCACTGAGCCTCCGACTGTGCAGCGCTCCCTCAGCACTGACCCTCCGACATTGCGGCACTCCCTCAGCGCTGACCATCCGACAGTGCAGCTCTCCCCCAGCACTGACCCTCCGACAGTGCGGCTCTCCCTCAGCACTGACCCTCCGGCAGTGCGGATCACTCTCAGCATTCACCCTCCGACAGTGCGGCTCTCCCTCAGCACTGACCCTCCGGCAGTACGGCTCTCCCTCAGCACTGACCCACCGACACTGCGGCTCTCCCTCAGCACTGACCCTCCGACAGTGCGGCTCTCCCTCAGCACTGACCCTCCGACATTGCGGCTCTCCCTCAGCACTGACACTCCGACAGTGCGGCTCTCCCTCAGCACTGACACTCCGACAGTGCGGCTCTCCCTCAGCACTGACCCTCCGACAATGCGGTTCTCCCTCAGTGTTGACCATCCGACAGTGCGGCTCTCCCTCAGCACTGACACTCCATCAGTGCGGCTCTCGCTCAGCACTGACACTCCGACAGTGCGGCTCTCCCTCAGCACTGACGCTCCGATAGTGCGGCTCTCCCTCAGCACTGACCCTCTGACAGTGGGACTCTCCCTCAGTACTGACCCTCTGACAGTGCGGCTCTCCCTCAGCACTGACGCTCCGATAGTGCGGCTCTCCCTCAGCACTGACCCTCTGACAGTGGGACTCTCCCTCAGTACTGACCCTCCGACAGTGCGAGCGCTCCCTCTGCACTGACCCTCCGACATTGCGGCTCTCCCTCAGCACTGAGCCTCCTACAGTGTGGCATTCCCAGAGCGCTGACTCTCCAACAGTGCGGCTCTCCCTCAGCACTGACCCTCCGACAGTGCGGATCACCCTCAGCATTCACCCTCCGACAGTGCGGCTCTCCCTCAGCACTGACCCTCTGACAGTGCGGCTCTCCCACAGCAATGACCCTCCGACAAAGCGCCTCTCCCTCAGCACTGACCCTCGACAGTGCGGCACTCCCTCAGCACTGACCCTCCGACAGTGCGGCTCTCCCTCAACACTCACCTTCCGACAGTGCAGGTCTCTTCGGCACTGACCCTTCAACAGTGTGTCTCTCCCTCAGCACTGAGCCTCCGACAGTGCGACCCTCCTTCAGCACTGACCCCCTGACTGTATGGCTCTCCCTCAGCACTGACCTTCCCACAGTGCAGTGCTCCCTCAGCACTGACCATCAGACAGTGCGGCTCTCCCTCAGCACTGACCCTCCGACAGTGCTGCACTCCCTCAGCATTGAACATCCGACAGTTCAGCTCTCCCTCAGCTCTGACGCTCCGACAGTGCGGCTCTCCCTCAGCACTGACCCTCCGATAGTGAGGCTCTCCCTCAGCAATGACCCTCCGACAGTGTGGCTCTCCCTCAGCACTGACCCTCCGACAGTGCGGCTCTCCCTCAGCACTGACCCTCCGACAGTATATTTCTCTCTCAGCACTGACCCTCGGACCGTGCCGATCTCCCTCAGCACATACCCTCCGACTGTGCGGCTCTCCCTCAGCACTGACACTGCAACAGTGCAGCTCTCCCTCAGTGTTGACCATCCGACAATGCAGCTCTCCCTCAGCACTGACCTTCCGACAGTGCAGCTCTCCCTCAGCACTGACCCTCCGACAGTGCGGCTCTCCCTCAGCACTGACCCTCTGACTGTATGGCTCTCCCTCAGCACTGACCTTCCCACAGTGCAGTGCTCCCTCAGCACTGACCATCAGACAGTGCGGCTCTCCCTCAGCACTGACCCTCCGACAGTGCTGCACTCCCTCAGCATTGAACATCCGACAGTTCAGCTCTCCCTCAGCTCTGACGCTCCGACAGTGCGGCTCTCCCTCAGCACTGACCCTCCGATAGTGAGGCTCTCCCTCAGCAATGACCCTCCGACAGTGTGGCTCTCCCTCAGCACTGACCCTCCGACAGTGCGGCTCTCCCTCAGCACTGACCCTCCGACAGTATATTTCTCTCTCAGCACTGACCCTCGGACCGTGCAGATCTCCCTCAGCACATACCCTCCGACTGTGCGGCTCTCCCTCAGCACTGACACTGCAACAGTGCAGCTCTCCCTCAGTGTTGACCATCCGACAATGCAGCTCTCCCTCAGCACTGACCTTCCGACAGTGCAGCTCTCCCTCAGCACTGACCCTCCGACAGTGCGGCTCTCCCTCAGCACTGACCCTCCTACAGTGCGGCACTCCCAGAGCACTGACCCTCCGACAGTACGGCTCTCCCTCAGCACTGACCCTCTGACAGTGCGGCTCTCCCACAGCACTGTCCCTCCGACAATGCGTCTCTCCCTCAGCACTGATCCTCGACAGTGCGGCTATCCCTCAGCACTGAACCTCCGACAGTGCGGCGCTCCCTCAGCACTGACCCCCTGACAGTACGGCTCTCCCTCAACACTGACCGTCCGACAGTGCGGCGCTCCCTCAGGACTGACCCTTCGACAGTACGGCTCTCCCTCAGCACTGAACCTCCGACAGTGCAGCTCTCCCTTAGCACAGACCCTCCGAAAGCACGGCTCTCCCTCAGCACTGACCCTCCGACAGTGCGGCTCTCCCTCAGCACTGACCGTCCGACAGTGCGGCGCTCCCTCAGCACTGACCCTCCGACAGTACTGCTATCCCTCAGCACTGAACCTCCAACAGTGCAGCTCTCCCTCAGCACTGACCCTCCGACAGTGCGGCTCTCCCTCAGCACGGACCCTCCGACAGTGCGGATCACCCTCAGCATTCACCCTCCGACATTGCGGCTCTCCCACAGCACTGACCCTCCGACAGTGCGTCTCTCCCTCCACACTGACCCTTCGCCAGTACGGCACTCCCTCAGCACTGACCCATCGACAATACGGCTCTCCCTTGGCACTGACCCTCCGACAGTGCGGCTCTCCCTCGGCACTGAACCTCCGATGGTGCGGATCTCCCTCAGCGCTGACCCTCCGACAGTGCGGCGCTCCCTTGGCAATGACCCTCCGACAGTGCGGCTCTCACTCGGCACTGAACCTCCAACGGTGCGGATCTCCCTCAGCACTGACCCTCCTACAGTGTGGCACTCCCAGAGCGCTGACCTTCCGACAGTACGGCTCTCCCTCAGCACTGACCCTCTGACAGTGCGGCTCTCCCACAGCACTGTCCCTCCGACAATGCGGCTCTCCCACAGCACTGACCCTTCGCCAGTGCGGCACTCCCTCAGCACTGACCCTCCGACAGTGCGGCTCTCCCTCGGCACTGACCCTCCGACAGTGCGGCTCTCCCTCGGCACTGAACCTCCGATGGTGCGGATCTCCCTCAGCGCTGACCCTCCGACAGTGCGACACTCCCTTGGCAATGACCCTCCGACAGTGCGGCTCTCACTCGGCACTGAACCTCCGACAGTGCGGCTCTCCCTCAGCACTGACCCTCCGACAGTGCGGGTCTCCCTCATCACTGACCCTCCGACAGTGCATCTCTCCCTCAGCACTGACCCTCCGACAGTGCGGCTCTCCCTCAGCACTGACCCGCCGACAGTGCGGCTCTCCCTCAACACTGACCCTGCGACAGTGCATCTCTCCCTCAACACTGACCCTCCGACAGTGCGGCTCTCCCTCAGCACTGACCCCCCGACAGTGCGGCGCTCCCTCAACACTGACCCTGCGACAGTGCGGCTCTCCCTCAGCACTGATCCTCCAAGAGTGCGGCGCTCCCTCAGCACTGACCCACCGACAGTGCGGCTCTCCCTCAACACTGACCCTCCGACAGTGCAGCTCCCCCTCAGCCCTGACCTTCCGACAATGCGACTCTCTCTCAGCACTGACCCTCCGACAGTGCGGCTCTCCCTCAACACTGACCCTCTGACTGTGCAGCTCTCCCTCAGAACTGACCCTCCGAAAGTGCGGCTCTCCCTCAGCACTGACACTCCAACTGTGCAGCTCTCCCTCAGTGTTGACCTTCCGACAGTGCAGCTCTCCCTCAGCACTGACCCTCCGACAGTGCTGTTCTCCCTCAGCACTGAGCCTCGGACATTGCGGCTCTCCCTCAGCACTGACCCACCTACAGTGTGGCATTCCCAGAGCGCTGACTCTCCGACAGTGCGGCTCTCCCTCAGCACAGACCCTCCGACAGTGCGGATCACCCTCAGCATTCACCCTCTGACAGTGCGGCTCTCCCTCAGCACTGACCCTCCGACAGTGCGGCTCTCCCTCAGCACTGACCCTCCGACAGTACGGCTCTCCCTCAGCACTGACCGTCCGACAGTGCGGCGCTCCCTCAGCACTGACCCTTCGACAGTACGGCTCTCCCTCAGCACTGAACCTCCGACAGTGCAGCTCTCCCTCAGCACAGACCCTCCGAAAGCACGGCTCTCCCTCAGCAGTGACCCTCCGACAGTGCGGCTCTCCCTCAGCACTGACCGTCCGACAGTGCGGCGCTCCCTCAGCACTGACCCTCCGACAGTACGGCTATCCCTCAGCACTGAACCTCCAACAGTGCAGCTCTCCCTCAGCACTGCCCTCCGACAGTGCGGCTCTCCCTCAGCACGGACCCTCCGACAGTGCGGATCACCCTCAGCATTCACCCTCCGACATTGCGGCTCTCCCACAGCACTGACCCTCCGACAGTGCGTCTCTCCCTCCACACTGACCCTTCGCCAGTGCGGCACTCCCTCAGCACTGACCCATCGACAATACGGCTCTCCCTTGGCACTGACCCTCCGACAGTGCGGCTCTCCCTCGGCACTGAACCTCCGATGGTGCGGATCTCCCTCAGCGCTGACCCTCCGACAGTGCGGCGCTCCCTTGGCAATGACCCTCCGACAGTGCGGCTCTCACTCGGCACTGAACCTCCGACAGTGCGGCTCTCCCTCAGCACTGACCCTCCGACAGTGCATCTCTCCCTCAGCACTGACCCTCCGACAGTGCGGCTCTCCCTCAGCACTGACCCTCTGACAGTGCGGCTCTCCCTCAACACTGACCCTGCGACAGTGCGGCTCTCCCTCAACACTGACCCTGCGACAGTGCAGCTCTCCCTCAGCCCTGACCCTCCGACAATGCGACTCTCTCTCAGCACTGACCCTCCGACAGTGCGGCTCTCCCTCAACACTGACCCTCTGACTGTGCAGCTCTCCCTCAGAACTGACCCTCCGAAAGTGCGGCTCTCCCTCAGCACTGACCCTCCGACAGTGCGGCTCTCCCTCAACACTGACCCTCTGACTGTACAGCTCTCCCTCAGTGTTGACCTTCCGACAATGCAGCTCTCCCTCAGCACTGACCCTCCGACAGTGCTGTTCTCCCTCAGCACTGAGCCTCGGACATTGCGGCTCTCCCTCAGCACTGACCCACCTACAGTGTGGCATTCCCAGAGCGCTGACTCTCCAACAGTGCGGCCCTCCCTCAGCACTGACCCTCCGACAGTGCAGCTCTCCCTCAGCACTGTCCCCTCCGACAGTATGGCCCTCCCTCAGCACTGACCCTCCGACAGTGCAGCTCTCCCTCAGCACTGTCCCTCCGACAGTATGGCTCTCCCTCAGCACTGACCCTCCGACTGTGCGGCTCTCCCTCAGCACTGACCCTCCAACAGTGCGGCTCTCCCTCAGAACTGACCCTCCGACAGTGCGGCTCTCCCTGAGTACTAACTCTCCGGCAGTGCAGCTCTCCCTCAGTGCTGACCATCTGACAGTGTGGCTCTCCCTCAGCACCGAACCTCCGACAGTGCGGCGCTCCCTCTGCACTGACCCTGTGAAATTGCGGCGCTCCCTTGACGCTGACCCTCCGACAGTGCGTCTGTCCCTCAGCACTGACCCTCCGACATAGCTGCTGTCCCTCAGTACTGACCCTCCGACAGTGCAGCTCTCCCTCATCACTGACCCTCCGACAGTGTAGATCTCTCTCAGCACTGACCCTCGGACAGCGCGGCTCTCCCTCAGTACTGACCCTCGGACAGTGCGGCTCTCCCTCAGCACTGACCCACCGACAGTGCGGCTCTCCCTCAGCACTGACCCACCGACAGTGCGGCTCTCCCTCAGCACTGACCCACCGACAGTGCAGCTCTCCCTCAGCGCTGACCCTCCGACAGTGCGGCTCTCCCTCAGCACTGACCCTCCGACAGTGCGGATCACCCTCAGCATTCACCCTCCGACAGTGCGGCTCTCCCTCAGCACTGACCCTCTGACAGTGCGGCTCTCCCACAGCACTGACCCTCCGACAGTGCGGCTCTCCCTCAGCACTGACCCTCCGACAGTGCGGCTCTCCCTCAGCACTGACCCTCCGACAGTGCGGTTCACCCTCAGCATTCACCCTCCGACAGTGCGGCTCTCCCTCAGCACTGACCCTCTGACAGTGCGGCTCTCCCACAGCACTGACCCTCCGACAGTGCGGCTCTCCCTCAGCACTGACCCTCCGACAGTGCGGTTCTCCCTCAGTACTGACCCTTACACAGTGCTGCTCTCTCTCAGCACTGACCCTTCAACAGTGCGGCTCTCCCTCAGCACTGAGCCTCCGACAGTGCGACCCTCCTTCAGCACTGACCCCCTGACAGTACGGCTCTCCCTCAGCACTGTCTGTCCGACAGTGCGGCGCTCCCTCAGCACTGACCCTCTGACTGTATGGCTCTCCCTCTGCACTGACCTTCCCACAGTGCAGTGCTCCCTCAGCACTGACCCTCCGACAGTGCGGCTCTCCCTCAGCACTGACCCTCCGACAGTGCGGCACTCCCTCAGCATTGAACATCCGACAGTTCAGCTCTCCCTCAGCTCTGACGCTCCGACAGTGCGGCTCTCCCTCAGCACTGACCCTCCGACAGTGCGGCTCTCCCTCAGCACTGACCCTCCAACAGTACGGCACTCCCTCAGCACTGACCCTCCGACAGTGCGGCTCTCCCTCAGCACTGATCCTCCGACAGTGCGGCTCTCCCTCAGCACTGACCCTCCGACAGTGCGGCTCTCCCTCAGCACTGACCCTCCGACAGTGCGGCTCTCCCTCAGCAATGATCCTCAGAAAGTACGGCTCTCCCTCAGCACTGACACTCCGACAGTGTAGCTCTCCCTCAGCACTGACCCTACTGCAGTACGGCTCTCCCTCAGCACTGACCCTCCGACCGGGCGGCTCTCCCTCAGCTCTGACCCTCCGACAGTGCGGCTCTCCCTTAGCACTGACCCTCCGACAGTTCGGCCCTCCCTCAGCACTGACCCTCCGACAGTGCAGCTCTCCCTCAGCACTGTCCCTCCGACAGTATGGCTCTCCCTCAGCACTGACCCTCCGACTGTGCGGCTCTCCCTCAGCACTGACCCTCCAACAGTGCGGCTCTCCCTCAGAACTGACCCTCCGACAGTGCGGCTCTCCCTCAGCACTGACCCTCCGACAGTGCGGCTCTCCCTCAGCACTGACCCTCCGACAGTGCGGCTCTCCCTCAGCACTGACCCTCCGACAGTGCGGCTCTCCCTGCGTACTAACTCTCCGGCAGTGCAGCTCTCCCTCTGTGCTGACAATCTGACAGTGTGGCTCTCCCCTCAGTACTGAACCTCCGACAGTTCGGCGCTCCCTCTGCACTGACCCTGTGAAATTGCGGCGCTCCCTTGACGCTGACCCTCCGACAGTGCGTCTGTCCCTCAGCACTGACCCTCCGACATAGCTGCTCTCCCTCATCACTGACCCTCCGACAGTGAAGATCTCTCTCAGCACTGACCCTCGGACAGTGCGGCTCTCCCTCAACACTTACCCTCCGACAGTGCGGCTCTCCCTCAGCACTGACCCTCCGACAGTGCGGCTCTCCCTCAGCACTGACCCTCCCACAGTGCGGCTCTCCCTCAGCACTGACCCTCTGACAGTGCGGCTCTCCCTCAGCACTGACCCTCCGACAGTGCGGCTCTCCCTCAGCGCTGACCCTCCAACAGTGCGGCTCTCCCTCAGCACTGACCCTCCGACAGTGCGGCTCTCCCTCAGCACTGACCCTCCGACAGTGCGGCTCTCCCTCAGCACTGACCCTCCGACAATGCGGCTCTCCCTCAGCACTGACCCTCCCATAGTGCGGCTCTCCCTCAACACTGACCCTGCGACAGTGCGGCTCTCCCCTCAGCACTGACCCCCCGACAGTGCGGTTCTCCCTCAGCCCTGACCCTCCGACAATGCGACTCTCTCTCAGCACTGACCCTCCGACAGTGCGGCTCTCCCGCAGCACTGACCCTCCAACAGTGCGGCGCTCCCACAGCACTGACCCCCCGACAGTACGGCTCTCCCTCAACACTGTCCGTCCGACAGTGTGGCGCTCCCTCAGCTCTGACCCTCCGACAATGCGGCTCTCCCTCAGCACAGACCCTCCGACAGTACGGCTCTCCCTCAACACTGTCCGTCCGACAGTGTGGCACTCCCTCAGCACTGACCCTCCGACAGTTAGGCTCTCCCTCAGCACTGATCCTCCGACAGTGCGGCTCTCCCTCAGCACTGACCCTCCGACAGTGCGGCTCTCCCTCAGCACTGACCCTCCGACAGTGCGGCTCTCCCTCAGCACTGACCCTCCGACTGTGCGGCTCTCCCTCAGCACTGACCCTCCGACAGTGCGGCTCACCCTCAGCACTGACCCTCTAACAGTGCAGCTCTCCCTCAGTGTTGACCATCCGACAATGCGGCTCTCCCTCATCACTGACCCTCGGACAGTGCAGCTCTCCCTCAGCACTTACCTTCTGAGAGTACAGCTCTCCCTCAGCACTGTCCCTCCGACAATGCGACTCTCCCTCAGCACTGATCCTCCGACAGTATGGCTCTACCTCAGCACTGACCCTCCGACAGTGCGGCTCTCCCTCAGCACTGATCCTCCAACAGTGCGGCTCTCCCTCAGCACTGATCCTCCAACATGGCGGCTCTCCCTCAGCACTGATCCTCCGACAGAGCGGCTCTCCCCTCAGTGCTGACCATCTGACAGTGCGGCTCTCCCGCAGCACTGATCCTCCGACAGAGCGGCACTCCCGCAGCACTGAACCTCCGACAGTGCGGCGCTCCCTCTGCACTGACCCTGTGAATTTGCGGCGATCCCTTCGCGCTGACCCTCCAACAGTGCATCTGTCCCTCAGCCCTGACCCTCCGACATAGCTGCTCTCCCTCAGTACTGACCCTCCGACAGTGCAGCTCTCCCTCAGCACTGACCGTCCGACAGTGCAGATCTCTCTCAGCACTGACCCTCCGACAGTGCGGCTCTCCCTCAGCACTGACCCTCCCTCAGAGCGGCTCTCCCTCAAAACTGAGCCTCGCACAGTACGGCTCTCCCTCAACACTGACCCTCCGACTGTGCAGCCCTCCATCAGGACTGACCCTCCGACAGTGCGGCTCTCCCACAGCACTGACCCTCCGACTGTGCGGCGCTCCCTCAGCACATAACCTCCGACTTTGCGGCGCTCCCTCAGCACTGACACTCCAACAGTGCAGCTCTCCCTCAGTGTTGACCCTCCAACAGCATGGCTCTCCCTCAGCACTGACCCTCCGACCATGCAGCTCTCCCTCAGCACTAACCCTCCAACAGTGCGGCTCTCCCTCAGCACTGACTCTCCCACAGTGTGGCACTCCCACAGCGCTGACACTCCGACAGTGAGGCTCTCCCTCAGCACTGACCCTCCGACAGTGCAGATCTCTCTCAGCACTGACCCTTGGACAGTGCGGCTCTCCCTCAGCACTGACTCTCCCACAGTGTGGCACTCCCACAGCGCTGACACTCCGACAGTGAGGCTCTCCCTCAGCACTGACCCTCCGACAGTGCAGATCTCTCTCAGCACTGACCCTTGGACAGTGCGGCTCTCCCTCAGCACTGACCCTCCGACAGTGCGGCTCTCCCTCAGCACTGACCCCCCGACAGTACGGCTCTCCCTCAACACTGTCCGTCCGACAGTGTGGCGCTCCCTCAGCTCTGACCCTCCGACAGTGCGGCTCTCCCTCAGCACTGACCCTCCGACAGTACGGCTCTCCCTCAACACTGTCCGTCCGACAGTGCGGCTCTCCCTCAGCACTGACCCTCCGACAGTGCGGCACTCCCTCAGCACTGACCCTCCGACATTGCGGCTCTCCCTCAGCACTGACCCTCCGACAGTGCGGCTCTCCTTCAGCACTGACCCTCCGACTGTGCGGCTCTCCCTCAGCACTGACCCTCCGACAGTGCGGCTCTCCCTCAGCACTGACACCTGCGACAGTGCGGCTCTCCCTCAGCAATGACCCTCCGACCGTGCCGCCCTCCCTCAGAACTGACCATCAGACATGGCTGCTCTCCCTCAACACTGACCCTCCGACAGTGCAGCTCTCCCTCAGCACTGACCCTCCGACAGTGCAGCTCTCCCTCAACACTGACCGTCCGACAATGCGACTCTCTCTCAGCACTGACCCTCCGACAGTGCGGCTCTCCCTCAGCACTGACCATCCGACAGTGCGGCTCTCCCTCAGCACTGACCCTCTGACAGTGCGGCTCTCCCTCATTATTGACCATCCGACAGTGCGGCTCTCCCACAGCGCTGACCCTTCGACAGTGCGGCTCTCCCACAGCGCTGACCCTTCGACAGTGCGGCTCTTCCTCAGCACTGACCCTCGACAGCGCGGCGCTCACTCAGCACTAACCCTCCGACAGTAAGGCTCTCCCTCAGCACTGACCTTGCGACAGTGCGGCTCTCCCTCAGCACTGACCCTCCAACAGTTCGGCCCTCCCTCAGCACTGACCCTCCGAGAGTGTGGCTCTCCCTCAGCACTGACCCTGGAACAGTAAGGCTCTCCCTCAGCACTGACCTTGCGACAGTGCGGCTCTCCCTCAGCACTGACCCTCCAACAGTTCGGCCCTCCCTCAGCACTGACCCTCCGACAGTTCGGCTCTCCCTCAGCACTGACCCTCCGACAGTGCGGCTCTCCCTCAGCACTGAGCCTCCAACAGTGCAGCTCTCCCTCCGCACTGACCCTCCGACAGTGCGGCTCTCCCTCAGCACTGACCCTTCGACAGTGCGGCTCTCCCTCAGCACTGACCCTCCGACAGTGTGGCTCTCCCTCAGCACTGACCCTGGAACAGTAAGGCTCTCCCTCAGCACTGACCCTCAGAAAGTACGGCTCTCCCTCAGCACTGACACTCCGACAGTGCGGCTCTCCCTCAGCACTGACCCTACTACAGTACGGCTCTCCCTCAGCACTGACCCTCCGACCGGGCGGCTCTCCCTCAGCTCTGACCCTCCGACAGTGCGGCTCTCCCTTAGCACTGACCGTCCGACAATGCGACTCTCTCTCAGCACTGACCCTCCGACAGTGCGGCTCTCCCTCAGCACTGACCCTCCAACAGTGCGGCTCTCCCCCAGTGTTGACCATCCGACAGTGCGGCTCTCCCACAGCGCTGACCCTTCGACAGTACGGCTCTTCCTCAGCACTGACCCTCGACAGCGCGGCGCTCACTCAGCACTAACCCTCCGACAGTAAGTCTCTCCCTCAGCACTGACCTTGCGACAGTGCGGCTCTCCCTCAGCACTGACCCTCCAACAGTTCGGCCCTCCCTCAGCACTGACCCTCCGACAGTGTGGCTCTCCCTCAGCACTGACCCTGGAACAGTAAGGCTCTCCCTCAGCACTGACCTTGCGACAGTGTGGCTCTCCCTCAGCACTGACCCTCCAACAGTTCGGCCCTCCCTCAGCACTGACCCTCCGACAGTGCGGCTCTCCCTCAGCACTGACCCTCCGACAGTGCGGCTCTCCCTCAGCACTGAGCCTCCCACAGGGCAGCTCTCCCTCCGCACTGACCCTCCGACAGTGAGGCTCTCCCTCAGCACTGACCCTTCGACAGTGCGGCTCTCCCTCAGCACTGACCCTCCGACAATGCGGTTCTCCCAAAGCACTGACCCTCCGACAGTGCGGCTGTCCCTCAGCACTGACCCTCCGACAGTGCGGCTCTCCCTCAGCACTGACCCTCCAACAGTACGGCACTCCCTCAGCACTGACCCTCCGACAGTGCGGCTCTCCCTCAGCACTGATCCTCCGACAGTGCGGCTCTCCCTTAGCACTGACCCTCCGACAGTGCGGCTCTCCCTCAGCACTGACCCTCAGAAAGTACGGCTCTCCCTCAGCACTGACACTCCGACAGTGCAGCTCTCCCTCAGCACTGACCCTACTGCAGTACGGCTCTCCCTCAGCACTGACCCTCCGACCGGGCGGCTCTCCCTCAGCACTGACCCTCCAACAGTGCGGCTCTCCCTCAGAACTGACCCTCCGACAGTGCGGCTCTCCCTGAGTACTAACTCTCCGGCAGTGCAGCTCTCCCTCAGTGCTGACCATCTGACAGTGTGGCTCTCCCTCAGCACTGAACCTCCGACAGTGCGGCGCTCCCTCTGCACTGACCCTGTGAAATTGCGGCGCTCCCTTGACGCTGACCCTCCGACAGTGCGTCTGTCCCTCAGCACTGACCCTCCGACATAGCTGCTCTCCCTCAGTACTGACCCTCCGACAGTGCAGCTCTCCCTCAGCACTGACCCTCCGACAGTGCAGATCTCTCTCAGCACTGACCCTCGGACAGTGCGGCTCTCCCTCAACACTGACCCTCTGACAGTGCGGCTCTCCCTCAGTACTGACCCTCCGACAGTGCAGCTCTCCCTCAGCACTGACCCTCGGACAGTGCGGCTCTCCCTCAGCACTGACCCACCGACAGTGCGGCTCTCCCTCAGCACTGACCCTCCGACAGTGCGGCTCTCCCTCAGCACTGACCCTCCCATAGTGCGGCTCTCCCTCAACACTGACCCTCTGACTGTGCAGCTCTCCCTCAGCACTGACCCTCCGACAGTGCGGCTCTCCCTCAGCACTGACCCTCTGACTGTGCAGCTCTCCCTCAGCACTGACCCTCCGACAGTGCGGCTCTCCCTCAGCACTGACCCTCTGACTGTGCGGCGCTCCCTCAGCACTGACCCTCCAACAGTGCAGCTCTCCCTCAGCACTGACCCTCCGACAGTTCGGTTCTCCCTCAGCACTGAGCCTCCGACATTGCGGCTCTCCCTCAGCACTGACCCTCCTACAGTGTGGCACTCCCAGAGCGCTGACCCTCCGACAGTGCGGCTCTCCCTCAGCACTGACCCTCTGACAGTGCGGCTCTCCCACAGCACTGACCCTCCGACAGTGCGGCTCTCCCTCAGCACTGACCCTCCGACAGTGTGGCTCTCCCTCATCACTGACCGTCCGACAGTGCGACCCTCCTTCAGCACTGACCCCCTGACAGTACGGCTCTCCCTCAGCACTGTCTGTCCGACACTGCGGCGCTCCCTCAGCACTGACCCTCTGTCTGTATGGCTCTCCCTCAGCACTGACCTTCCCACAGTGCAGTGCTCCCTCAGCACTGACCCTGCGACAGTGCGGTACTCGCTCAGCATTGAACCTCCAACAGTTCAG
The DNA here is from genome assembly GCA_026770705.1 of Isurus oxyrinchus. Lineage (NCBI taxonomy): Eukaryota > Metazoa > Chordata > Chondrichthyes > Lamniformes > Lamnidae > Isurus > Isurus oxyrinchus. The sequence goes on from JANJGN010002431.1 coordinate 57,342, forward strand.
CTCTCCCTCAGCTCTGACGCTCCGACAGTGCGGCTCTCCCTCAGCCCTGACCCTCCGACAGTTCAGCTCTCCCTCAGCTCTGACCCTCCAACAGTGTGGCTCTCCCTCAGCACTGACCCCCCGACAGTCCGGTTCTCCGTCAGCACTGACCCCCCCGTCAGTGCAGCTCTCCCTCAGCACTGACCCTCCGACAGTGCGCCTCTTCCTCTGCACTGACCCTCCGACAGTGCGGCTCTCCCTCAGCACTGACCCTCCGACAGTGCGCCTCTTCCTCTGCACTGACCCTCCGACAGTGCTGCTCTCCCTCAGCACTCACCCTCCGACAGTGCGGAGCTCACTTTTTTTTTACCCTCATTCTTTATCCTACTCTTTGCCAATTCTCCCAATACCCTCCATAGTCCTGAGTCTCCTTGCATCCTCGCTCCCACTGTGTATCCCACACATTCCCACCTCTCTGTCCATCCTATACATTCCTGATTTTCACTGTCAATTGGCAGATTCCTTACTCTCTATGTATCCTACACATTCCCTGGCCTCTGTGCATACTGAGTTCCATACTGTGTATATTTTTATATTGCCCTCCCTCTGTGTATACTGAACAGCCCTGACTCTCTCTGTATCTGCACATTCCTGACTCTCTCTGTATCTGCACATTCCTGACTCTCTCTGTATCTGCACATTCCTGACTCTCTCTGTATCTGCACATTCCTGACTCTCTCTGTATCTGCCCATTCCTGACTCTCTCTGTATCTGCACATTCCTGACTCTCTCTGTATCTGCACATTCCTGACTCTCTCTGTATCTGCACATTCCTGACTCTCTCTGTATCTGCACATTCATGACTCTCTCTGTATCTGCACATTCCTGACTCTCTCTGTATCTGCACATTCCTGACTCTCTCTGTATCTGCACATTCCTGACTCTCTCTGTATCTGCACATTCCTGACTCTCTCTGTATCTGCACATTCCTGACTCTCTCTGTATCTGCACATTCCTGACTCTCTCTGTATCTGCACATTCCTGACTCTCTCTGTATCTGCACACTCCTGACTCTCTCTGTATCTGCACATTCCTGACTCTCTCTGTATCTGCACATTCCTGACTCTCTCTGTCTCTGCACATTCCTGACTCTCTCTGTCTCTGCACATTCCTGACTCTCTCTGTATCTGCACATTCCTGACTCTCTCTGTATCTGCACATTCCTGACTCTCTCTGTATCTGCACATTCCTGACTCTCTCTGTATCTGCACATTCCTGACTCTCTCTGTCTCTGCACATTCCTGACTCTCTCTGTATCTGCACATTCCTGACTCTCTCTGTCTCTGCACATTCCTGACTCTCTCTGTCTCTGCACATTCCTGACTCTCTCTGTATCTGCACATTCCTGACTCTCTCTGTATCTGCACATTCCTGACTCTCTCTGTCTCTGCACATTCCTGACTCTCTCTGTATCTGCACATTCCTGACTCTCCCTGTATCTGCACATTCCTGACTCTCTCTGTATCTGCACATTCCTGACTCTCTCTGTATCTGCACACTCCTGACTCTCTCTGTATCTGCACATTCCTGACTCTCTCTGTATCTGCACATTCCTGACTCTGTCTGTATCTGCACATTCCTGACTCTCTCTGTCTCTGCACATTCCTGACTCTCTCTGTATCTGCACATTCCTGACTCTCTCTGTATCTGCACATTCCTGACTCTCTCTGTCTCTGCACATTCCTGACTCTCTCTGTATCTGCACATTCCTGACTCTCTCTGTATCTGCACATTCCTGACTCTCTCTGTCTCTGCACATTCCTGACTCTCTCTGTATCTGCACATTCCTGACTCTCTCTGTATCTGCACATTCCTGACTCTCTCTGTATCTGCACATTCCTGACTCTCTCTGTATCTGCACATTCCTGACTCTCTCTGTATCTGCACATTCCTGACTCTCTCTGTATCTGCACATTCCTGACTCTCTCTGTCTCTGCACATTCCTGACTCTCTCTGTATCTGCACATTCCTGACTCTCTCTGTATCTGCACATTCCTGACTCTCTCTGTCTCTGCACATTCCTGACTCTCTCTGTATCTGCACATTCCTGACTCTCTCTGTCTCTGCACATTCCTGACTCTCTCTGTCTCTGCACATTCCTGACTCTCTCTGCATCTGCACATTCCTGACTCTCTCTGTATCTGCACATTCCTGACTCTCTCTGTCTCTGCACATTCCTGACTCTCTCTGTATCTGCACATTCCTGACTCTCTCTGTCTCTGCACATTCCTGACTCTCTCTGTCTCTGCACATTCCTGACTCTCTCTGTATCTGCACATTCCTGACTCTCTCTGTCTCTGCACATTCCTGACTCTCTCTGTATCTGCACATTCCTGACTCTCTCTGTATCTGCACATTCCTGACTCTCTCTGTCTCTGCACATTCCTGACTCTCTCTGTCTCTGCACATTCCTGACTCTCTCTGTCTCTGCACATTCCTGACTCTCTCTGTATCTGCACATTCCTGACTCTCTCTGTATCTGCACATTCCTGACTCTCTCTGTATCTGCACATTCCTGACTCTCTCTGTCTCTGCACATTCCTGACTCTCTCTGTATCTGCACATTCCTGACTCTCTCTGTATCTGCACATTCCTGACTCTCTCTGTATCTGCACATTCCTGACTCTCTCTGTCTCTGCACATTCCTGACTCTCTCTGTATCTGCACATTCCTGACTCTCTCTGTATCTGCACATTCCTGACTCTCTCTGTCTCTGCACATTCCTGACTCTCTCTGTATCTGCACATTCCTGACTCTCTCTGTATCTGCACATTCCTGACTCTCTCTGTATCTGCACATTCCTGACTCTCTCTGTATCTGCACATACCTGACTCTCTCTGTCTCTGCACATTCCTGACTCTCTCTGTCTCTGCACATTCCTGACTCTCTCTGTATCTGCACATTCCTGACTCTCTCTGTCTCTGCACATTCCTGACTCTCTCTGTATCTGCACATTCCTGACTCTCTCTGTCTCTGCACATTCCTGACTCTCTCTGTATCTGCACATTCCTGACTCTCTCTGTATCTGCACATTCCTGACTCTCTCTGTATCTGCACATTCCTGACTCTCTCTGTATCTGCACATTCCTGACTCTCTCTGTATCTGCACATTCCTGACTCTGTCTGTATCTGCACATTCCTGACTCTCTCTGTATCTGCACATTCCTGACTCTGTCTGTATCTGCACATTCCTGACTCTCTCTGTATCTACACATTCCCGTCTCTCTCTATCTACACATTCCCAACTCTCTCTCTTTACTTACACATTCCCGACTCTCTCTCTGTATCCTACACATTCCTGACTGTCTCTGCATCCTACGCATTCCCGACTTTCTATGTTTATTTTACACATTCCCAACCCTCTCTGTGTATCCTACGCATTCTCAACCCTCTCAGTGTATCCTACACATTCTCAACTCTATGTTTCCTATACATTCCTGACTCTCTCTGTATCCTACACATTCCCGACTTCTCTGTGTATTCTATACATTCCTGGCTCTCTTTTGGTATCGTATACATTCCTGACTCTCTGTATCCTATGCATTCCCAACTCTCTGTGTATCCTACATATTCCCAACTCTCTCTGTGTATCCTACACACTCCTGAATCTCTTTGTGCATCCTATACACTCTCAGCTCCCTTTGTAACTACACATTCCTGACTCTGTGTACCATACACATTCCCGACTCTCTCTGTGTATCATATAAATTCCTGACTCTCTCTGGGTATCGTATACATTCCCAAGTCTCTCTGTGTATCCTACACATTCCCGACTCTCTCTGAGTATCGTATACATTCCCAACTCTCTCTCTGTATCTGCACGTTCCCGACTTTGCTGGATTTACACATGAGATTGGGAGGGGGATTGATGGTGTCGGGGGGGTGAGATTGGGAGGGGGATCGATGGTGACGGGTGGTGAGATTCGGAGGGGGATCGATGGTGACGGGGGGGTGAGATTGGGAGGAGGATTCATGGTGTCGGGGGGGTGAGATTGGGAGGGGGATCGATGGTGACGGGTGGTGAGATTCGGAGGGGGATCGATGGTGCCGGGGGTTGAGATTGGGAGGGGGATCGATGGTGACGGGGGGTGAGATTGGGGGGGGATCGATGGTGTTGGGGGTGAGATTGGGAGGGGGATCGATAGTGTAGGGGGTGTGAGATTGGGAGGGGGATCAATGGTGACGGGTGGGTGAGATTGGGAGGGGGGATCGATGGTGACGGGGGGGTGAGAATGGGAGGCGGGATCGATGGTGACGGTTGGGTGAGATTGGGAGGGGGGATCGATGGTGACGGGGGGGTGAGATTGGGAGGGGGATCGATGGTGACGGGGGGGTGAGATTGGGAGGAGGGATCGAAGGTGTCGGTGGTGAGATTGGGAGGGGGATCGATGGTGTCGGGGGGGTGAGATTGGGAGGGGTATCGATGGTGTCGGGGGTGAGACTGGGAGGGGGATCGATGGTGACGGGGGGGTGAGATTGGGAGGGGGATCGATGGTGACGGGGGGGGTGAGATTGGGAGGGGGGATCGATGGTGTCGGGGAGGTGAGATTGGGAGGGGGATCGATGGTGTCGGGGGTGAGATTGGGAGGGCGATCGATGGTGACGGGGGGGTGAGATTGGGAGGGGGATCGATGGTGACGGGGGGGTGAGATTGGGAGGGGGGATCGATGGTGACGGGGGGGTGAGATTGGGAGGGGGATCGATGGTGACGGGGGGGTGAGATTGGGAGGGGGATCGATGGTGACGGGGGGGTGAGATTGGGAGGGGGGATCGATGGTGACGGGGGGGGTGAGATTGGGAGGGGGATCGATGGTGACGGGGGGGGTGAGATTGGGAGGGGGATCGATGGTGACGGGGGGGTGAGATTGGGAGGGGGATCGATGGTGTTGGGGGTGAGATTGGGAGGGGGATCGATGGTGATGGGGGGGTGACATTGGGAGGGGGATCGATGGTGTCGGGGGGTGAGATTGGGAGGAGGATCGATGGTGTCGGGGAGGTGAGATTGGGAGGGGGATCGATGGTGACGGGGGGGGTGAGATTGGGAGGGGGGATCGATGGTGTCGGGGAGGTGAGATTGGGAGGGGGATCGATGGTGTCGTGGGTGAGATTGGGAGGGGGATCGATGGTGACGGGGGGGTGAGATTGGGAGGGGGGATCGATGGTGACGGGGGGGTGAGATTGGGAGGGGGGATCGATGGTGACGGGGGGGTGAGATTGGGAGGGGAATCGATGGTGACGGGGGGGTGAGATTGGGAGGGGGATCGATGGTGACGGGGGGGGTGAGCTTGGGAGGGGGGATCGATGGTGACGGGGGGGTGAGATTGGGAGGGGGATCGATGGTGACGGGGGGGTGAGATTGGGAGGGGGATCGATGGTGACGGGGGGGTGCGATTGGGAGGGGGATCGATGGTGTTGGGGGTGAGATTGGGAGGGGGGATCGATGGTGATGGGGGGGGTGACATTGGGAGGGGGATCGATGGTGTCGGGGGGTGAGCATTGGGAGGAGGATCGATGGTGTCGGGGAGGTGAGATTGGGAGGGGGATCGATGGTGACGGGGGGGTGAGATTGGGAGGGGGGATCGATGGTGTTGGGGGGTGAGCTTGGGAGGGGGATCGATGGTGACGGGGGGTGAGATTGGGCGGGGGATCGATGGTGACGGGGGGTGAGATTGGGCGGGGGATCGATGGTGTTGTGGGGGTGAGATTGGGGGTGGGGATCGATGGTGACGGGTGTTGAGATTGGGAGGGGGATCGATGGTGTTGGGGTGTTGAGATTGGGAGGGGGCTCGATGGTGTTGTGGGGGTGAGATTAGGGGTGGGGATCGATGGTGACGGGGGGTGAGATTGGGAGGGGGATCGATGGTGTCGGGGGGGTGAGATTGGGAGGGGGATCGATGGTGTCGGGGGAGTGAGATTGGGAGGGGGATCGATGGTGACAGGGGTGAGATTGGGAGGGGGATCGATGGTGACGGGGGGTGACGATTGGGAGGGGGATCGATGGTGTCGGGGGGGTGAGATTGGGAGGGGGATCGATGGTGATGGGGGGGTGAGATTGGGAGGTGGATCGATGGTGACGGGGGGGTGAGATTGGGAGGGGGATCGATGGTGACGGGGGGGGTGAGATTGGGAGAGGGATCGATGGTGTCGGGGAGGTGAGATTTCGAGGGGGATCGATGGTGACTGGGGGGGTGAGATTGGGAGGTGGATCGATGGTGTCGGGGGTGAGATTGGGAGGGGGGATCGATGGTGTTGTGGGGGTGAGATTGGGAGGGGGATCGATGGTGTCGGGGGGCTGAGATTGGGAGGGGGCATCGATGGTGTTGGGGGGTGAGATTGGGAGGGGGAACAATGGTGTCGGGGAGGTGAGCTTGGGAGGGGGATCGATGGTGTCGGGGGGGTGAGATTGGGAGGGGGATCGATGGTGACGGGGGGGTGAGATTGGGAGGGGCGATCGATGGTGACGGGGGGGTGAGATTGGGAGGGGGATCGATGGTGTCGGGGGGTGAGATTGGGGGGGGGTTCGATGGTGATGGGGGGTGAGATTGGGAGGGGGATCGATGGTGTGTTGGGGGTGAGATTGGGGGGGGGGTTCGATGGTGATGGGGGGGGTGAGATTGGGAGGGGGATCGCTGGTGACGGGGGGGTGAGATTGGGAGGGGGATCGATGGTGACGTGGGGGTGAGATTGGGAGGGGGATCGATGGTGTCGGGGGGCTGAGATTGGGAGGGGGATCGATGGTGACGGGGGGGTGAGATTGGGAGGGGGGATCGATGGTGACGGGGGGTGAGATTGGGAGGAGGGATCGATGGTGTTGTGGGGGTGAGATTGGGAGGGGGATCGATGGTGTCGGGGGGCTGAGATTGGGAGGGGGATCGATGGTGTTGGGGGGTGAGATTGGGAGGGGGAACGATGGTGTCGGGGAGGTGAGATTGGGAGGGGGATTGATGGTGTCGGGGGGGTGAGATTGGGAGGGGGATCGATGGTGACGGGGGGGTGAGATTGGGAGGGGCGATCGATGGTGATGGGGGGGTGAGATTGGGAGTTGGGATCTATGGTGTTGGGGGGGGTGAGATTGGGAGGGAGATCGATGGTGACGGGTGGGTGAGATTGGGAGGGGGGGATCGCTGGTGACGGTGGGGGGAGATTGGGAGGGGGATCGATGGTGTCGGGGGGGTGAGATTGGGAGGGGGGATCGATGGTGACGGGGGGGGTGAGATTGGGAGGGGGATCAATGGTGTTGGGGGGGGTGAGATTGGGAGGGGGGATCGATGGTGTTGGGGGGTGAGATTGGGAGGGGGATCGATGGTGTTGTGGGGGTGAGATTGGGAGGGGGATCGATGGTGAAGGGGGTTGAGATTGTGAGGGGGATCGATGGTGACGGGGGGGTGAGATTGGGCGGGGGATCGATGATGATGGGGGGGGTGCGATTTGGAGGGGGATTGATGGTGACGCGTGGTGAGATGGGAGGGGGGATCGATGGTGACGCGTGGTGAGATGGGAGGGGGGATCGATGGTGACGGGGGGGGTGAGATTGGAGGGGGATCGATGGTGACGGGGGGTGAGATTGGGAGGGGGATCGATGGTGACGGGGGGGTCAGATTGGGAGGGGGATCGATGGTGATGGGGGGGTGAGATTGGGAGGGGGGATCGATGGTGTCGGGGGGGTGAGATTTCGAGGGGGATCGATGGTGACTGGGGGGTGCGAATGGGCAGGGGGATCGATGGTGACGGGGGGGGTGACATTGGGAGGGGGATCGATGGTGACGGGGGGGGTGAGATTGGGAGGGGGATCGATGGTGATGGGGCGTGAGATTGGGAGGGGGATCGATGGTGTTGGGGGGGTGAGATTGGGAGGGGGATCGATGTGTTGTGGGGGGTTGAGATTGGGAGGGGGGATCGATGGTGTCGGGGGATGAGATTGGGAGGGGACTCAATGGTGATGGGGGGGTGAGACTTTGGAGGGGGATCGTTGGTGACGGGGGTGAGATATGGGAGGGGCATCGATGGTGTTGGCGGGTGAGCTTGGGAGGGGCATCGATGGTGTTGGCGGGTGAGATTGGGAGGGGGATCGATGGTGACCGGGTGTTGAGATTGGGAGTTGGGATCGATGGTGTCGGGGGGGTGAGATTGGGAGGGGGAATCGATGGTGACGGGGGGGTGAGATTGGGAGGGGGATCAATGGTTTGGGGGGGTGAGATTGGGACGGGGGTATCGATGGTGACGGGTGGGTGAGATTGGGAGGGGTGATCGATGTTGACTGGGGGGTGAGATTGGGAGGGGGATCGATGGTGACGTGGGGTGAGATTGGGATGCGGATCGATGGTGTTGGGGGGTGAGATTGGGAGGGGGATCGATGGTGACGGGGGGGTGAGATTGGGAGGGGGCTCGATGGTGACATGGGGGTGAGATTGGGAGGGGGATCGATGGTGACGGGGGTGAGATTGGGAGGGGTATCGATGGTGACGGGGGGGGTGAGATTGGGAGGGGGATCGATGGTGACGGGTGGGTGAGATTGGGAGGGGGGATCGATGGTGACGGGGGGGTGAGATTGGGAGGGGGATCGATGGTGTCGGGGGGGTGAGATTGGGAGGGGTATCGATGGTGACGGGGGGGGTGAGATTGGGAGGGGGATCGATGGTGTTGGGGGGGTGAGATTGGGAGGGGGGATCGATGGTGTTGGGGGGTGAGATTGGGAGGGGGATCGATGGTGTTGTGGGGGTGAGATTGGGAGGGGGATCGATGGTGACGGGGGTTGAGATTGTGAGGGGGATCGATGGTGACGGGGTGTGAGATTGGGAGGGGGATCGATGCTGCCGGGGGGGTGAGATTTGGAGGGGGATTGATGGCGACGCGTGGTGAGCTGGGAGGGGGGATCGATGGTGACGCGTGGTGAGATGGGAGGTGGGATCGATGGTGACGGGGGGTGAGATTGGGAGGGGGATCGATGGTGACGGGGGGTGAGATTGGGAGGGGGATCGATGGTGATGGGGGGGTGAGATTGGGAGGGGGATCGATGGTGATGGGGGGGTGAGATTTGGAGGGGGATCGAGGGGGTCGGCGGGGTGAGATTGGGAGGGGGGATCGATGGTGATGGGTAGGTGAGATTGGGAGGGGGGATCGATGGTGCCGGGGGTTGAGATTTCGAGGGGGATCGATGGTGACTGGGGGGTGAGAATGGGAGGGGGATCGATGGTGACGGGGGGGTGAGATTTGGAGGGGGGGATCGATGGTGTCAGGGGGGGGTGAGTTTGGGAGGGGGATTGATGGTGTTGGGGGGGTGAGATTGGGAGGGGGGATCGATGGTCTTGGGTGGTGAGATTGGGAGGGGGTTGATGGTGACGGTGGGTGAGATTGGGAGGGGGTTCGATGGTGACGGGGGGGTGAGGTTGGGAGGGGGATCGATGGTCTTGGGTGGTGAGATTGGGAGGGGGTTGATGGTGACCGGGGGGGGTGAGATTGGGAGGGGGATCGATGGTGACGGGGGGGTGAGATTGGGAGGGGGATCGATGGTGTTGCGGGGGTGAGATTGGGAGGGGGATCGATGGTGACGGGGGGGAGAGGTTGGGAGGGGGATCGATGGTGACGGGGGGTGAGATTGGGAGGGGGATCGATGGTGTCCATTGGGTGGGATTGGGAGGGGGATCGATGGTGTTTGTGGGTGAGATTGAGAGGGGGATCGATGGTGTCCATGGGGTGAGATTGGGAGGGGGATCGATGGTGTCGGGGGGGTGAGATTGGGAGGGGGATCGATGGTGACGGGGGGGTGAGGTTGGCAGGGGGATCGATGGTGACGGGGGGGTGAGATTGGGAGGGGGGATCGATGGTGACGGTGGAGTGAGATTGGGAGGGGGGATCGATGGTATTGGGGGGTGAGATTGGGAGGGGGATCGATGGTGACGGGGGGGGTGAGATTGGGAGGGGGATCGATGGTGATGGGGGGTGAGATTGGGAGGGGGATCGATGGTGACGGGGGGTGAGATTGGGAGGGGGATCGATGGTGATGGAGGGTGAGATTGGGCGGGGGATCGATGGTGCTGGGGGGGTGAGATTGGGAGGGGGATCGATTGTGATGGAGGTTGAGATTCGGCGGGGCATCGATGGTGACGGGGGGGTGAGATTGGGCGGGGGATCGATGGTGACGGGGGGGGTGAGATTGGGAGGGGCGATCGATGGTGACGGGGGGGTGAGATTGGGAGGGGGATCGATGGTGTCGGGGGGTGAGATTGGGGGGGGGTTCGATGGTGATGGGGGGTGAGATTGGGAGGGGGATCGATGGTGTGTTGGGGGTGAGATTGGGGGGGGGGTTCGATGGTGATGGGGGGGTGAGCTTGGGAGGGGGATCGATGGTGACGGGGGGGTGAGATTGGGAGGGGGATCGATGGTGACGTGGGGGTGAGATTGGGAGGGGGATCGATGGTGTCGGGGGGCTGAGATTGGGAGGGGGATCGATGGTGACGGGGGGGTGAGATTGGGAGGGGGGATCGATGGTGACGGGGGGTGAGATTGGGAGGAGGGATCGATGGTGTTGTGGGGGTGAGATTGTGAGGGGGATCGATGGTGTCGGGGGGCTGAGCATTGGGAGGGGGATCGATGGTGTTGGGGGGTGAGATTGGGAGGGGGAACGATGGTGTCGGGGAGGTGAGATTGGGCGGGGATTGATGGTGTCGGGGGGGTGAGATTGGGAGGGGGATCGATGGTGACGGGGGGGTGAGATTGGGAGGGGCGATCGATGGTGATGGGGGGGGTGAGATTGGGAGTTGGGATCTATGGTGTTGGGGGGGGTGAGATTGGGAGGGAGATCGATGGTGACGGGTGGGTGAGATTGGGAGGGGGGGATCGATGGTGACGGTGGGGGGAGATTGGGAGGGGGATCGATGGTGTCGGGGGGGTGAGATTGGGAGGGGGGATCGATGGTGACGGGGGGGGTGAGATTGGGAGGGGGATCAATGGTGTTGGGGGGGTGAGATTGGGAGGGGGGATCGATGGTGTTGGGGGGTGAGATTGGGAGGGGGATCGATGGTGTTGTGGGGGTGAGATTGGGAGGGGGCTCGATGGTGAAGGGGGTTGAGATTGTGAGGGGGATCGATGGTGACGGGGGGGTGAGATTGGGAGGGGGATCGATGATGATGGGGGGGTGAGATTTGGAGGGGGATTGATGGTGACGCGTGGTGAGATGGGCGGGGGGATCGATGGTGACGCGTGGTGAGATGGGAGGGGGGGATCGATGGTGACGGGGGGGTGAGATTGGGAGGGGGATCGATGGTGACGGGGGGTGAGATTGGGAGGGGATCGATGGTGACGGGGGGGTCAGATTGGGAGGGGGATCGATGGTGATGGGGGGGTGAGATTGGGAGGGGGGATCGATGGTGTCGGGGGGGTGAGATTTCGAGGGGATCGATGGTGACTGGGGGGTGAGAATGGGAGGGGGATCGATGGTGACGGGGGGGGGTGACATTGGGAGGGGGATCGATGGTGACGGGGGGGTGAGATTGGGAGGGGGATCGATGGTGATGGGGCGTGAGATTGGGAGGGGGATCGATGGTGTTGGGGGGGTGAGATTGGGAGGGGGATCGATGTGTCGTGGGGGGTTGAGATTGGGAGGGGGGGATCGATGGTGTCGGGGGATGAGATTGGGAGGGGAATCAATGGTGATGGGGGGGTGAGATTTGGAGGGGGATCGATGGTGACGGGTGGGGTGAGATTGGGAGGGGGATCGATGGTGACGGGGGGTGAGATTGGGAGGGGGTTCGATGGTGTCGGGGGGGTGAGATTGGGAGGGGGCTCGATGGTGTTGGGGGGTGAGATTGGGAGGGGGATCGATGGTGACGGGGGGGTGAGATTGGGAGGGGGATCGATGGTGACGGGGTGTGAGATTGGGAGGGGGATCGATGGTTGTCGGGGGGGGTGAGATTGGGCGGGGGATCGATGGTGACGGGGGGGTGAGATTGGGAGGGGGGATCGATGGTGTCGGGGGGGGGTGAGATTGGGAGGGGGATCGATGGTGTCGGGGGGGTGAGATTGGGAGGGGGGATCGAAGGTGTCGGGGGGGTGAGATTGGGAGGGGGATCGATGGTGTCGGGGGGTGAGATTGGGAGGTGGGATCGATGGTCTTGGGTGGTGAGATTGGGAGGGGGTTGATGGTGACGGGGGGGTGAGATTGGGAGGGGGATCGATGGTGACGGGGGGGTGAGATTGGGAGGGGGACCGATGGTGTTGCGGGGGTGAGATTGGGAGGGGGAATCGATGGTGACGGGGGGGAGAGGTTGGGAGGGGGATCGATGGTGATGGGGGGTGAGATTGGGAGGGGGATCGTTGTTGACGGGGGGGGTGAGATTGGGAGGGGGATCGATGGTGTCGGGGGGGGTGAGGTTGGGAGGGGGATCGATGGTGACGGGGGGTGAGATTGGGAGGGGGATCGATGGTGTCCATGGGGTGAGATTGGGAGGGGGATCGATGGTGTCGGGGGGGTGAGATTGGGAGGGGGATCGATAGTGACGGGGGGTGAGGTTGGCAGGGGGATCGATGGTGACGGTGGAGTGAGATTGGGAGGGGGGATCGATGGTGTTGGGGGGTGAGATTGGGAGGGGGATCGATGGTGACGGGGGGGTGAGATTGGGAGGGGGATCGATGGTGACGGGGGGGTGAGCATTGGGAGGGGGCTCGTTGGTGACGGGGGGGTGAGATTGGGAGGGGGATCGTTGGTGACGGGGGTGAGATTGGGAGGGGGATCGATGCTGACGCGGGGTGAGATTGGGAGGGGCATCGATGGTGTTGGCGGGTGAGATTGGGAGGGGCATCGATGGTGTTGGCGGGTGAGATTGGGAGGGGGATCGATGGTGACCGGGGTGTTGAGATTGGGAGTTGGGATCGATGGTGTCGGGGGGGTGAGATTGGGAGGGGGAATCGATGGTGACGGGGGGGTGAGATTGGGAGGGGGATCAATGGTTTGGGGGGGTGAGATTGGGAGGGGGTATCGATGGTGACGGGTGGGTGAGATTGGGAGGGGTGATCGATGTTGACTGGGGGGTGAGATTGGGAGGGGGATCGATGGTGACGTGGGGTGAGATTGGGCTGCGGATCGATGGTGTTGGGGGGTGAGATTGGGAGGGGGATCGATGGTGACGGGGGGTGAGATTGGGAGGGGGATCGATGGTGACATGGGGGTGAGATTGGGAGGGGGATCGATGGTGACGGGGGTGAGATTGGGAGGGGTATCGATGGTGACGGGGGGGGTGAGATTGGGAGGGGATCGAATGGTGACGGGTGGGTGAGATTGGAGGGGGGGATCGATGGTGACGGGGGGGTGAGATTGGGAGGGGGATCGATGGTGTCGGGGGGGTGAGATTGGGAGGGGTATCGATGGTGACGGGGGGGTGAGATTGGGAGGGGGATCGATGGTGTTGGGGGGGTGAGATTGGGAGGGGGGATCGATGGTGTTGGGGGGTGAGATTGGGAGGGGGATTGATGGTGTTGTGGGGGTGAGATTGGGAGGGGGATCGATGGTGACGGGGGTTGAGATTGTGAGGGGGATCGATGGTGCCGGGGTGTGAGATTGGGAGGGGGATCGATGATGACGGGGGGGTGAGATTTGGAGGGGGATTGATGGCGACGCGTGGTGAGATGGGAGGGGGGCATCGATGGTGACGCGTGGTGAGATGGGAGGTGGGATCGATGGTGACGGGGGGTGAGATTGGGCGGGGGATCGATGGTGACGGGGGGTGAGATTGGGAGGGGGATCGATGGTGATGGGGGGGTGAGATTGGGAGGGGGATCGATGGTGATGGGGGGGTGAGATTTGGAGGGGGATCGAGGGGGTCGGCGGGGTGAGATTGGGAGGGGGGATCGATGGTGATGGGTAGGTGAGATTGGGAGGGGGGGATCGATGGTGTCGGGGGGGTGAGATTTCGAGGGGGATCGATGGTGACTGGGGGGTGAGAATGGGAGGGGGATCGATGGTGACGGGGGGGTGAGATTTGGAGGGGGGATCGATGGTGTCAGGGGGGGGTGAGTTTGGGAGGGGGATCGATGGTGTCGGGGGGGTGAGATTGGGAGGGGGGATCGATGGTTCTTGGGTGGTGAGATTGGGAGGGGGTTGATGGTGGACGGTGGGT